>ONZP01000030.1:0-135728 GCA_900312805.1 Fusarium torulosum | reverse complement strand
TGCTAACGCCAATGCCAACAACAACGGTGCTAACGCCAACGCCAACAACAATGGTGCTAACGCCAATGCCAACAACAACGGTGCTAACGCCAATGCCAACAACAACGGTGCTAACGCCAATGCCAACAACAACGGCAATGCTAATGCCAATGCCAACGCCAACGGAAACAACAACGCTGCCTGCAACGGCAAGCGAGACCTCTCTGCTCGACACCACCAGGGAGGCCAAAACAACGGTGGAAACGCAAACGCTGCTGCAACTTGCAACTAAACATCTCACCTCATTGTGACATCTGATAGCTCAGATAATACTTGATGAGGCGCGGATGTTGCCCAATTAATGCCCTGAGCTCCCCGAGGATGAATGAAAAGGACGGAATAATTATGGATGATGTAATAAGTTGTCAAGTGTAAGACTGGGAGATATGAGACACTCAACAGGCAGGCCTGTAGGGAAGGAGAAGTAGCTGAAATATACATTGTTGGTTCGCATTGGTTCTCTTTACGCCTTTTTGTGTTTTGTGATTATGTAGGATCTCTGTGTTGCCTCATGCAATGGGGTTGGAAAGGGCTTCTGAGCGTAAGAGTGGTAGTAACTTAATGCCCATCTCATTATTATCGTCGTAGTAGACGCAATGGGCAATGTGGTGGATCAATTTCTGGCTTATCACAACTAACACCCGAGGGAACAAGAGCTACAACCATGAGAAATGTTCACACATGAAAGAGTCGCATTCAGATATCTGACAATGAGGTATCAAGGTTATATTCCTCCAGCTTTATACAATATTCATATATACAATAGAATGTCATGCAACTCATAAAACCAACAATCGCTGTTCACTACGCCCCCATAGTCCCACAATCCCATCAACTCATCTCAATCTACATCACATCTACTTTCGGTAGGTTGTCCAGGCGGTGTGCATACGGGTCTGCTGTCCAGGCGTGAACTCCTCATAGCAGACACTAGAGAATATGTTAGCAATGTTCAAGGCGCAATCGTCGGTGTCAACTTACTCATCGGAATAATCCATGTAGTTGTGGATGGGGTCGTCTCCAGCCTGGTTAGGGCAGGTATCCGCTCGTGCAGGGCAGCCACTTGTCTGGCTGGCCTGGGCAGGGGTGTCGCTGACAAGATCTCCACCAGTGCAGCCATCCTGGAAGGTGTGGAAGAGGTTGAACCAGTGACCAACCTCGTGAACGGCGGTTCCGCCCAGGTTGTAAGGCTCGGCACTGCCACCAGGGACAGTCTGGGCGACAATGACGCAACCGTCCTTGATAAAGGTCTGAGACCCGGTTGAGACGTTGGGCTCGGGGAAGTAGCAGTATCCAAGAGCCTCAAAACCGTCGAGCTTGGCAACGTCTGTGAAGTACAGGTTGAGAGTCTTGTAATCTCCTTGGCGGAGCTGTCTCTTCATGGCAACCTCTCCATTACCAGCAGCCCAGTTGGAGTTGGTTGTGAAAGTGGTGTCAACCAGGTTGAAGGTAATGCCGTGAGAGCCGTAAGCGTCGTTAAGAGCCTTGAGCTGATCCTGGAGCTGCTTCTTGGTGATGTACTTTGAGGCAGAGGAAGAGACGACGTGGAAGTAGGTGTCGACAGAGATGGATGCAGCACTGATCTTGGAGATGCTCTCAATCTTCTTCAGGTTCTGGGCCTGGCTGACTTGCGCGGCGGTAGGATCCGCGACAGCACAGCGAGGAGGGAGACTCTCACGGGAGGAGAGGTGAGCGGCGGCACTGCCGAGGAGAAGTCCGAGAATGAGCTTAGAGACCATGATTGCGGTTGATAGACGTTAAAGAGTTGACGAAGTTGGGATGACAAGACATCTTCTATGTAGTGCTATGCTGAATATTTATAGTACTTTCCTGCTGGTCAACTGAAGATACCCCATATAGAATATCTCATGGTACTTCTGACGATCGTTACTGCTTCGGCAACCTCTCCGTATACTCATATCAAAGGTTCAATGCATTTCGAGCACGGACATGTCTTATCTATCGCAACAGCCCCAGGTTCAAGTTATTCCGTTTCCACGACCTGCCACATTAGACCATTGGTGGATAGCTCTCGCCGGTCTCTGTTCCCTAGACATGTTAGTGTAAAACCAGTGGTCAGAAATAATCCTGGTTACCTTCCCTTGAGGGCAACGTGCCCCGTGCGACATATACGAGACCGCCGATATTCGGCACTTAGCCACCTGCCTATTACAGAAGGATCTTCTGCCGACTAGCGGATCTAATCTATCCTTAAGCCAATAAGCTTAAACACAAGCTCTAAAGAACTACCGAATTTCATAAGCAGGCGCATATGCATAACTTGACTCTGTGCTGTTATTGGTGTGGAAGTTGTGGTGGAGAAAGGTTTACCTGCGGACAGTTTCCGTCCTAACCTTGGTTATGTGACTGTGACAATCAAGGCATATTTTGTCAGAATTACCAGCATAATATGCGATTGGCTGGAGTCTTATCTTTGCATGTAGAGTAGAAACTGTCTGTAGGCTTGATACGGGTATAGATTCCAGTGTGCGAGCATAGAAGATAATTGTTCTTAAACACTACAGACTTTTTTTCCTCATAGATACACCTATATATTACATTAGCTGGGATGGATCCATAGTATTATATATGTAGAGAAGCCCTTTTCTTACTAGTATGGAATTGTCCTGCTTGTTAAGAGCACTGGTTCGCTTATCTCTTCTTATCGCAAAGCTTAGCGACCCAATCACACTACTGCTCTACAAGGCAAAGGTTTATAGTACAAATCTCTTTCTCTATATATAACTAGGAATGTCAGGTGGACATTATCTGTACATAGTCACGAGCTATAGTGATTCAGAGTTTACTAGAATCTAACTAAGTTATAATATACAGCTTAATTCGGTTATAATTCTAACTCTCAAACCCAGTTAGAGGGTATATTTATAGGCAAAAAACTCTATCCTGCAAATAATTATTATAAACTCAAATGCTTAAATAACTATTCCCAAGTGCCTGAATATATTATTTTATCGTCTTCTTAAAAGTAGAAATTATTCCTGTGGCTTACAACTAACGGTCGAGAACACAACACACCCATGACATTTAAGTGGGCTATCAGGCCATTTTTTGAAGAATTTGCCAAAAGATCTCTCATTCTCTCCGACGTCAAACAGTCATCTTCCTACATCGCAAAAACCGTTGTTCATCTCAAAAAGACAACCGACAAAATGGCTCCCAAGAAGCCCGAGCCTGTTATCGATAATGTTGTCGCTTTTGGAAGGGTTCGCAAGAACCTCAAGATGGGATGCGTGGGGTTGCCTAATGTGGGAAAGTCGAGTTTGTTCAACCTCTTGACCGAGCAGAGCGCTGCTGCGGAGAACTACCCTTTCTGTACTATTGAGCCTAATGAGGCGAGATGTGCTGTTCCTGATGCGCGATATGTAAGTTGAGATGCTGAAACTTTGCAATGAACCGGTATTGATATAATTGCAGGACTTTTTGTGTGATCTCTGGAAGCCTCCGTCTATGTACCCCGCATACCTCCAGGTCACCGACATTGCTGGTTTGATCAAGGGTGCTTCCCAAGGAGAGGGACTCGGAAATGCCTTTTTGTCTCATATCCAGGCTGTTGATGGCATTTTCCATATTGTCAGGTATGGCATTGACGACCGGACTACTCAGGACCTGAACTGATTGGACTTCTCAACAGAGCCTTCGATAATGATCAAGTCTTGCACGTCGATGACTCGATTGATCCCGTTCGTGACTTGAGTTAGTTGAGACAACCCCGTCTTTTAGAAGGATAAAACTGACCGATGCCTCACTTAGACACCATCCAAAGCGAGCTCTGCAAGAAGGATCTCGGTATGTAATCTCACTCAGTTGACTTGGACAAAACTAACCTTGCGTCTCAGACATCCTGGACAAGCAGATCGTTGCTGAGGAAATGATTGTCAAGAAAGCCGGCGGCAAGTACAAGATGCTCCCTCTTTTCTACGAGACAACAACCAAGATCAGAGAAGTAAGTCCACACATCCCACTCTTATCAGATGGAGTATACTCACACTCTATAATAGATGCTGGAGAAAGATCAGCCCGTCAGAGACGGAAGCTGGACACCCGCCGAAATCGCTCTCATCAACGAAAAGATTCAACTCATCACGACCAAGCCCATCATCTACCTCGTCAACCTAACAATGAAGGACTACCTCAGACAGAAGAGCAAGTACCTCCCGTCCATCGCAAAGTGGGTCACTGAGCACGGAGGCACTCCTCGAGACATCATCCCCTTCTCCGTCGAGTTCGAGGAGAAGGTCCACAGCATGAAGGAGGATCCTGATGCACTGGCCGAGTTCCTCAAGGAGATCAAGGTCAAGTCGAAGCTGGATAAGATCATCACTGAGGGATTTACCAAGCTTGGTCTGCAATACTACTTTACCGGTTAGTCCCCTTCTTAAGGTACAGGGCATCAGAACTGACGTGCGTTTAGCTGGTGAGAAGGAGATTAGATGCTGGACCATTCCCAAAGGATGTCTCGCACCTCAAGCTGCTGGTGCCATCCACAGTGACTTCGAGAGAGGTTTTATCAAGGCTGAAGTAGTCGCTTACCAAGACTTCTACGATCTCTGTGAGGGCAACAAGTCTATGGGCCCGATCAAGGCAGCAGGAAAATACCGCCAAGAAGGAAAATCCTATGTAAGTGCGCGTTTTCCACTCCAAGACGCAATTACTGACTGTCCTCTTCTAGGTTGTCCAAGACGGAGATATCATCCATTTCCAGTTCAGTAAGTCAAATCCCTGGTGATATTACAGGTGGTCTGCTGTTTGAGAGGGAAATACTAACGAGTTGCTAGATGTCACAAAGAAATAGAGGAATTGATGGCGAGTTAGATTAGCAAGGCAGTTCAGTGCGACTGACGTTATATCCTGAATAATCATAGAGTCTCATTGTGATAAAAATGAAATAGAATTATGAACGAAGTGCGAAGACAAGATATGTGGGCAGGGAATGTTATGTGTGAATGACCTGTATTGATGCCTTGGTTATTTGGCTCTGCATTTTGCAACTACTGAGATACAAGACATCCTCCCACAACTATAAATCCTACAACACTCAAAGGTCAATGGAACCTGCTGGTCGAGCAATATTGGCACGCCAGTGATGCTCATTAACAGGGTTCTTCTGATAGATGTTTACCTCAAAGAACTTGTTGTGGCCTTGACACCTGTAGTTCTTGTATCTTCCAGTATGTTAGTATCGTGAGTGGATACTGCCAGCGCGAGAGGTGACATACGTGTTGACCTTCTGGAAATTAGCTTGAATCAGATCGCCCTCGGTGATCTCGAGGAAGCCACTCTCGGTGCTATCAGTTGGGATGAAGTATCTCTTGGATTCAAGAGCCCCGAAGTTGACTTGTCGAACAAGCTGCACCGCAAAGGATGGAGTGACGTTGGACACGTTTATATCTCCCTCAGGTGAAGACTCCTTGGGGAAAGAAGCCCATGCCATGAAGTTGTTGAACTTGGATTGGTGGGAGAGGAATTTGGGGCGATAGGGCTCAATAGAGCTGCAGCAGAAGAGAGAAGACATATTGGGGCGGAGGCAATATTGGAAGAGTATGTGAAGGATAAGAAATATAATTAACAGTAAAGGAGGACTGCCCGTCTTTTATCTCTACATTTTCCCACTGTCGCTGTACGAAACTCGATTGAAAGCTACTGAGTCTCAGCAAGCCTGATTGGCCTATTCCCCGAATGCACCTAGCATCATCCTGCAGATTTTGAGGCCTAGCCAGCAAGTAAGCCAATCGGGAACAGGAAATTGATCCAGGGTCTCCGATTCGTGTTTTGGGCTTGCCATGGCTCATGTATATATATCTGATCAACCAACAGACAATAACTCTTTCCTTCTTCTCTCCTTCACGGTCGGCCCAGGTGGTGCTTCCGCATCACTCATTACACCCACCTCTTCCGTCAACCCTTTTACTTCTTTATCACTCTTTTAGGCCGTTGCATTCTTTCTCCACTTTGTCAGCTCAGTCACAGTAGGACTAGTCATCACCAAATCCCACACCCAGGTAGAGGTCGTTTATTTCTAGTCAGAACCAAGAAGGGCCACCGGAACTAGAGAGGTCATTTCATCAACATTTACAAGACGATCGAGCTCTCCAGTTCATTGACCCCCACTGGATCACATCCGGAAATGAGGGCCCTTTACCTCCTTACGATTGGGGATGTGCAAGTACTGCAGAGCCTGCTGGACAGGGCGCGCAAGTTGAAGAAGATTCACGGCCAGAACATACTTTCGAGGACTACGGTTCTCAACCAAATTACATCAGCCAGGATGATGCATCTGCTGCCAATGCTCTCAAATGCCCAGAGTGCCCAGCGATACTCCCTACAAAAAAGAAGCACACGTGAGTATATTCCCCTAGGTTTGCCTCTTTACCGCATCGAGACTAACACCTTTACAGAGCTCATCTCAAAACACATACAAAGCCATTCAAATGCAAAAAGACTGGATGCAAAGCGAGCTTTGCCCTTAAGAAAGATTGCGATCGGCATTTCCAGGACAAGCATAGTTCATTTCATTGGTTTTGCAACTTTCCAGGATGTACCTATAAACTGGCCAGAGATGGAGCGCCGCGAAAAGCAAATGTAGTAAGGCACGTGAGGAAAAGACACAACGCGCAGAACCCTAGTTTCTATTGCGTCAGCAGATAAGTTGCGTGTCATTGACAATTGAACTCCCTGTTGTTAAGTCTCGTCTATCAAGGGTGAACTGTATGATGAATGTATGACCGTAGGTAGACTGATCCACTGATGTTTGGGAAGAGGCTTTGTCCTAGTGACACACAACGGCCTGCTTACTTAACGTCGTTTTTATGCCTTAGAAGTCATGATTATCTATGCTCGTTCAGTCACCGTTTTCAGCTCCTACTTGGCTTTACTAGCAACAGATAAGTTATCAGTGATGCGATGAGACTAACCTAACAGGAATCACAGTGCGCATTATGTGTTATTGCTTAATCGTCTTCTCTCGCTGGAAATCTGTTTCTATAAGAACCATCCATTACTTCGTTTCCTCTCAGCCAAATCAAACTTTCGGTGGAACACATCAAGCATCATGGATAGTACTAACGACAACACTGCATATCAGACGCAAGCAGCGTGGGATATTTCCAACCATGAACAGGACCCTATCAAAAAGGTACGGACTTCCTCTTATCCTGTTCCAAGTGCCGAGATTTTCTAACCTAAACCAGTTTCTAGATCCAACAGACATTACAGGCGCATTGCCAACCAACCAAGACACTCGAGACATGCAGCCATTAAGAGACGCTGCTCTTATATTCTGGACCGCAACTTTGCTTGCAGTAAGACAATTCGATCTTGGAAATTTACTTACTACTGATATAGTATCTAGATCGCTCTTCCGATGTGTCTCGTGGATTGGACAGATGTTGATGAGGCGGGGAGAGGATCTCGATTTTGGATACATATAGTGCTGGTTCAGTTTGTAGCGCTAACTATTGGGTTGTGGTGGTGTCTCCCATCTGATCGCCGGTGAGTGTAAGGGCACGATAGAAAAGGGCTCTACTTCGAGTGGCGGGGTAACTTTCGTGCTCTCTAATATACTGCTGAATTGTATTCTAAACTTCTAATTATCTAGGACTTTTATTCATATCAAATATTAAGTAATGATCCTGAACTCTTATGAACAGCAACAGAGTACAGCAACTATGCGATGTCTCCACCCGAGTCCCCTTCTCGAAATACTCTCAACCGAGCCATGGTCTGATAAGTCCTGCATCCCGTCCCCTCCATTAGACATTCTCTGATGGCCTACACCCTCATCCACTGACTTATCCACAGCGAGTTTACTTCTGCTTTGAGAGTGTCTAGCTTCGTCCTGAGGTGCATCTACGGACAATGTTGTGTCAGATACATGTTGTAGCTGACAGGTTATCGCTCCCTCAAGTGTCTGTCTGCTAATGCTTCGTTCGATGGAGGTCCTTGCTGTCTCGTCTGGGACCTCACTTAACCTTTCCACAGAGGGAATCGAGGCTGTTGGAGAATGCTCGGCGGCTGTTGTGGCATCCCTGGTTGTCTGTGGTTCCAGTGGAAGTGGCTCTTGTACTGGGTGCTTGAGCGGGGACCCTGGACGAGTAATAACAGTTTGAGACCCTGACCCTCGTCTCGGTGGGTATTGGGGTTTCATGTCTCCTATTTTGAAAGCACGAGGCATCTCGGTGGGCTCCAAGAGTGATAGTTCTGTGTTTTTTCTCAAAGGTGGGGTTTTGAACCTCTTGAGGCAGTAATCTGGGTCTTTAACACAATCTTCGAAAAATCTTGTAAAGGCGTCGTGTAGATGAGCACACTTTGTCCGGAGCCCGGGCCTCATCCGAAGTAGTCCTTTTTCAATAAATTGCACGAATTCAATCGTGAAGTCCGAACCATGTTCATGTTCGTAAAGACTTTGAAACTCCTGCATTTAATTAGTAAGTTACTGGTACTAAATAGGAACGACGGTTGGAGATAACTAACCTCAACGACAGACCTTTTAGCCATCGCGCTCATACTTTGGCCGCTGTGAATGGAGTTAAAGAACGTGTCGCTCGGAATGAAACAGCTTTTGTCTTCAACCTTCCTAGCCTTTGAGAACTGATCGACCCCCTCCCAGCCCTTAAAATACCATGTAACAAACTCGAGGAGTACGCATGCGAGTGACCAGATATCATAGCTTTGAGAGACCGCATGATGCACATCATACTCCGGAGCCCTGTACGTCGGGGACCCTCCCATCCCCTCCACATTGATTCGAGATTTGGAAAGAGTCTCGTGAAAGCCGGTCAGGCCAAAATCAGATATTTTCAGCGTGCCTAGGCTATAGCCTTCTTCGGGCCTACCAAAGTCCCGGAACCATAGGATGTTCTCGGGCTTGAGGTCTCCATGCACTCCGTGCCTTTTTGTCTCTGTGGGGTGACAGTAGTCGTTGTCTTGGTGAATCATTTGAAGTCCCTCAACAATCCCTAGACATTGCCTTGCGAGCCATACAACAGTTTGGTGATCGCGCTTGTGGGCAGGAGGTAAACTGTGAGTCTTCCAGAAGTCCTGCAGGTTTCCATCGGCACAAGGGAATACCAGATGATGGATAGAGCCACATGAAAATGTCCAGAGAAGTTTGATCAAGTGGGGATGGTCCCTGTCGATAAAGCGACTGAGGTTAGATACCTCCTTCTCAAATGAGCTTTTGCTTGATGCTTCCAGTCGCTTTACCGCAAATATTTGCCTTTTGGTCTGGGGGTGTTCAGCAAGAGTACAAAGGTTAATTTGCTAAATCCCCAATTTCATTGCGACTTACCGTCTTGGCCGGTGTAATAGCATGTCCAGTGTGAATTTCGACTTTGTCCACGGCACTGAAGCCCCCTCGGCCCACTTCACTTCGTGACAGGTAAGGGTACACAGCCTTTTGGGCAAGATCATAGTGGGGTGGCTTGCTGTTGTCTCCCGGGATGGTACTGAAAACTGGAACATGGACCTTCCACTGCTGACTCTCGAAATGATCGATGTCTTTATCCCTCCATTGAGTGAAAAGCTGGACTGGTAGAGGCTGATTCTTAAAAGCACTTGTTCTCACCACCTGTCGACGCCAACCACCTTTGGCTGGGTCTATTTCGCGATGGAGACTGAAAGGAAGATGGTAGTCATAGAGATCTTCCTTGATAAAGTCTTCAATGGCCGAGATCTTCTCCAAGAGCGCTAGGATTGCTAGTAATTGCTTTCTGGAATTGAGGTGTGGCTGTGACGAGCTAAGGGACGTTGCAGGATTTATAATTGCTGTGGTGATGGCTAGCTGTCGTTCAGCCGAAACGCCCCCTTCCTTGCCCAAGGTAAGGGCAATTCTCTCTTCCGTCAAAATCTCATCCAACTTGTTCCGAGGCAGGAACTTCTCAAGTCGATCGTCGACAGGCTCCAAAAGGTTATCTCGGATAAGATCGCCTAATATTTTGTCTGAATGGTCACTTGTGCTGTCAAACCTTGCAAGCTGTTCTTCCAAATTTATTTCTTGAGAGATGGAGGATGAATCTGAGCGACTATCTCCAAGATACGTGTGGGTATCACAGACTTCAGCTCCGTCATCACTGAAAGTAACGGACTTTCGTCGCGTCGATGTCTGACCTTTAGACGGTACGCGGACATTTGAGCTCTGTGGACGCATGTCCAACAACGGCTCATGCATCTAGTGTACCCGAGTCAGCTGAAATATTACGTCATATAAAATCGAAGCCTTCCACTAGGGCTGAGGTGTGACAGAGCGTTACTCACATTTGTTGTCCTCGCCACTGATGTTGAATATGGATGCTTTCCAATCGCGTTTCGACCAAATGAGAATGAATGAGATTGGTGCTGTCTCGAATATTGCGGCCACAGTACCTTCTTATTACGGTATCAACATATGGCAGGCAAGGTTGAATTTACCTAAATACAGTTTTCAACCGATTTCAACCTACTCGCGTAGTCCTTCCTACCTGCACTTTGCGTCATCTAGGAAATTCTGTGGTGGCTGATTAAAACAGAAGAAAAGGGCGGTACTAGTTACGCCACAGACTTTCCAAGACAGTGTGGCGAAGTTCTTTTGATGCATTGCCATGGAGTAATAATTGCAATCGAAGGGGGCTGTGGTCACTGCGTGATCGGGCGTCTGTGCCAATTGGCAATCTGGGTGGAGGCCTTTGTTGTGTAATTTGAGGTTACACATGAGCCACGTACGCTTTCAGCTTATCTTATATCGGTGAAGAGCCTATCGGAAGCCACACGGCGTGTTGTGGTGGCTCTGCTGCACCACATACAATGTACGGATCCGCAGCCTGTTTAAGCAAAGGGATCCCGACATTATGATTGCACAACTTTCACACCCTTCACAACGAGTCAGCTGACAGCTACGGTCCCTCTGTTGCACATGTCTGTGTTGGTAGGATATGTAGAATGAGGCGTTCTGCCGCTTTCCACCTGGTCTGTTTTTACAAATAGCTTTGACGCTGTTTTTCCAATCAGCCAGCAGCAGATCAGCTCACATTTCCCCTGCTGATTCCCACATGATTCATCTAGTCCTGAGTGCATATTATGCTAAATTCAAGTCGAGGTGGCTTTGTCACGAGATAACTTTGGGAATTACTATTGTACTGCATTGCTATTATTGGTATGCGCTGCATAACCTCGTGGTCCTACGGGAATGTCTCCTGGCCTGAGTGGACTCCGAGCTGTAATGTAGTGTGATTATTTGTAGCCGATGTTTTCCTACTTTGGGTTATATACAGGCCATCATTAAATACATCCCATCTTCAGCGATTTCCCTTGTCTAATACTTTACTTTGTTTATTCCCAGTCCGGCTACTACCTGAACTGTTCATAATGTCATCAGGACTGGTTCAAACAGAATTCCACACCCACCACGCAACTCCACGGCGACTTCTCCAGGAATTGAGAAGCCTTCTAGGCCCCAGCGCTCAGTTCTCAGTTGATGTAAGAGAGAAATTTGGGTCACCTTGAATATCAGTCACTTATCAAGCTTTCAGATGCGACACAACATATACCGAATTGAGACCACGAAGGAGTTCAGTGTGGTGGGTTTCGTTGGCTCATCAGATCTCTACTCCAAAGGCTAATACGTCCATAATATAGAACACTTTGTATTCCCAATGCAAACAGTCGGAACCCAAATCCATTTCTCAACAGTTGGAAAGTTAAATTCTTGTCTAGAAAAGCTCTCTAAGGGTTAGAAATAAATAGGATTAGTGCAATTTATCTGGAATCACAGGGGTCTATGTTAAAGTCCTCAAATCTTAAGTAGACCTGCAGAAGATAGTTAATCCGATCTCATATATGTAAAACTACCCCTCTATTTCGATTGACCCCTATATAGACAAGATTAATATACTTGGGTAACTTCAGGAAGTGTTCTGGTTAAGCTATTTATATTATTATGGCTACTGTAAATACTTGTAGAGATATATTAACATTTCATACATCCCTATATATATCTAATACTCAAATTATGGTCAAGCATATTAGAATGTGTAGAGGAGAGCGCGTAATATTATACACTACTATACTATTCTATCTTACGTCCTAATATTGACTGTAGTTGCTTGATCTTATAAGAGAGCTTTTTACCTGTTTCCGAGGTCACAGTCCGGCGTTTAGAGTAGCGATAGACTCCTATATACCACCAGAATCCAACAGTGAGAGCTGTAAAGCCTGCAGATAGGATTACATAGATCCAGAAGTACTGAGATACCACCACAGAACCATTGCTACCTGTCCATTCAAAGAATCCCATTGAGAAAATGCTCTAGTAAGCGTTATAAATATACACCTTTGTTGGGAATCGATATAACTTACAGCAAAGAATGTTCCCGGCAGAAATATCATTGTGACGAGTGCGATAGATCGCATGTGACGCGAGTCTTGCCCAGTTGCTAGTGCTATCTCGACACTTGTCTCCCCTTGTGCCTTGGAATAGTTAGCCGTTGTTTCCACATTGCGCGGGGATGGAATTACATATTGGGCTGCCATTATCATGCCTTCCACTCCAGTGTTGCATTCTCGGATCTTTTCATGATAATCCTTTATGATTTCACGGAGGCGATCTTGAATCTTGGTTCCAGTCCGTCTCATCTGTGCTTTTGAAACACTTTGAGATACAAGCCGTTGATAACTTACCTTTTGTAATGCGGCTGAGGTAGTCTGTTCTGTTTGAGCTCTATTCTTTTGCTCGAACTGGATATGAGTCCAAGAAGGTAACTCAGAGAGAGACTCTCTCAGCTGCTTGCCCGAGCTCACCTCCGAGGTTGAGTCAGAAACAGCGTCAAACTCGATATATTCATGTGTTTGATCGCAGGTGTAACGAGGCTTTGTCAGGGCTTCCGAAAACATCGTCTGGTTAAGCTGATTTGCGTGCTTATAGAGCGAGTCTAAGCATGTACTCCAACTTCTTAGCTGATCACGATAATACATCATATCAAGCCAAGCGGCGCGCCTTGCCTCCCTTAGCTCAACCTTCTCCTTCTCCGATAGTATTTGTTCTGACTTGAGATCTTCGTCGAGCTGTAAAACTTGCGCCTGAATGTTATCCAGCTGTTCTTCGACGATTGGCAATTGGCGTTTTCGTTCAAGCTCAGCAAGAATGCTTGGCATCAAGAGTGGATGGCAGGTCTCATAAGTTGTTTTTGCAAGGCGTGTCAGTACTTCTATCTCCACAGACAGCGTGCAGCCAAACATAATAGCGAATGTTAAGTTGGAATGAGGAAAGTGTGTCAAGGAAATAGCGAGATCCCCCTCCCAAGCATTGGATGTGCGACCATTACAGACTTTACTTATGTTAGTTGAAGATTAGCGTTAGAGATTAGGAATAGGATACCATAGGCAGGGGATCCTTGTCCGTCCTGCTCTCCCATCTCGAGATGCATGGCTGAAAAGTCGGGAATATTTGCGCGGTTAACAACCCGGGCTATCGACTCATGTATGTGGAACTTTCTCGTGATATCTCTGAATGTTCGTTCAGAAAAGGGCAAATTCCGCAAAGACCTTTGACCACCTGAGCCTTGTTTAATAGGTAGTGCAGTATGTTGAACGTTCTCCGCTACTATGGGAGCACCGTCGACCCTCTCCCAGGACTTAGCTCGACTGACGGGCACCAAATTTATTTCACCAGGGCGTCTGGCGAGGCTAGATACCTTTGTTAGCTAGGTTACTAAGTGATAAAATGGTTCCGAACATTAAAATCAGTCCTGAATTGCTTTCGTCCAGCGTTAGGTACTCCTTGAGAAATAAATCAGTATCAGGTTAATAAGATGCGAGAGATACAGACTTTCTTAACCCAGTTATCCCAGTCCGATCCATCCTCTATCGTCCAAACTTGAGGTTTCTGTCTTGTTGTAAGCAATTTGAGCCCAGGAACATCATGTAATACTAACCCTTTCATCTGGAAATGCCCGCACTATACTTGCTGGTCTTTCTTCATATCTGAAAACATTTGTGTTGTTGTTTTCGCAGCATATAGCATTGTCATTAGCCCAATCCATATTAGTATGGATAGGCTAAAGTGAGCTAAAAATGCACCTGAGTGTTGGAGGAGGGAAAACTCTGACGGCGGATGTGGCTTCCTATACCTGCATTGGAAAATACGGTGTGGGAGGTCAGTGTTACCCAAGGCAGACTGGTGCCACGGTCTTACCAATAGTGCCCGTCCTGCGATGGCTATGCTGAGACACGGTTGTGTAATTGACATGCAATGCATGCAATGTGGTCCAAATAGAGCGACTAATTCCCGCCCGGTCACAGCCCAATTAAAAGTTTGTGCGTGGCGGGTGAGGCAAGAACGACGTGTCATAAACCTACGCCCGTTTTCAAGCAGCCGTTCAGACGAGGCTTTAGGGTACATAGATCCTCGTGATCCTGCCTTTTGCCCATCGATGCTACCCACCCATCATTCTTGCCTGGGAGTCATTAACTCAATATGGCGATCGAGGTTGTTCGTGCAACATATACGGAGCAGAGTGCCTTAGAAACCTTTTTGGCCAATATTTTCGGGAGTGGAGGTGCGAGCGTTATCGTAAGAATTTTCTGTTTCCAGCCTACCCAAATTCCATCATTGACAGTCACGCAGTGGAGACGAGGCAGATTTCAATGTACTATTCCCAGAAAGTTAACTGAGGTTTGTGATTGCATGATAGAGTCTTAGGCTTTACTAATATTTGAAGGCTGAAAAGGAAGATATGAAGCAAATCGTAAATAGGGCTGAGCATTACTAGATAACAGAGGGTCAGAACAACAAACAAATACCACTGCTAAGATGTTGTGTCCATAGCCGTTTGTTCCTAGCAAAACCACAATACAGCCAAAATTCAAAACACCACTTTGCTTCCTATAGTCTCCCGCATTTATCTCATGTGGAAAGGAGATTCCGATTTCCCTTGTATAATCTTAATTCCCATCAATCTTTTTCAGTTCCTCCGCCCGCAGTGACTTGCGCGTTCGCCCGGTATGAATTTGCAGTGGCACCCGGAGGCTTCGGATGATCCCTTGCGTGTAGTCATTAGGGATAGCCTCAACTGCCACATCATCTCGGCACTGGTCCACTTGCATGGAATCCCATGGCTTCCCTTTGGTGAACTCGGCTTCAAGCCTACACCTGCTGTCGATCCTTTTCAAGCTGCTGAGGACCTTTCCAGACGGAGAACGCAGTTGATCCGCGGATAGGACGACCAACATTTCTTTTTCTATAATGTCCAGGACACTGTGTACGAATTCGGAACAGTTGGGGTTTCGGCGAAGTTTATATATCCACTAGAAGTGTTAAAACAATCAGGTTCTTCGGGGTTCAGTTGAGGAACCTCACCTCTGTTACCTCTGGCTTCACTTGGGCAACAAGGCTCCCATCCTCGTCACTCTTCTTAAATGAGAAGAATATGTCATTCTTCGACCCATTAATGTAGACGGTTTGCCTTTCTTCCCCAAACTGATTGACATACTTGATGCCCCCAAGAAACCAAGTAATAAACTCGAGAAACAAACACCCCAGCGTCCATATATCGAAGGCCCTGGAAATTGTCCCACCCTCCATATCGCATTCGGGCGGCCGATATCCTGGCACTGGTGGGACCTTCTTGTTAGGGATGTTGGAGCGGCTTGTATCGCGATTGAAGGCAGATAGTCCAAAATCGGAAATAACAAGGATTATTTCAGCAGTTGTTCCAGATCGCTGGAAACAAAGGATATTGTCACACTTTATATCTCCGTGCCGACCAAACCGTCTTGTACCCGCACCTAAATGCTCAGGATTGTGTATGGTGTGAAGCGCACCTGTAAGGCCTAAGATCTGTTTAGAAACCCAACAGGCTCCGTCCCGACCTTGAGGTGGCTGAGTAATCGCAAGATACTCTTCTAGGTCATGAGACGCGTTGGGAAATATGAAACTCCATTTGTCACCTTGGTTGTAAGCCCCCAGTGCGGTCACAAGATGGGAGTGAACATGTCCACTGAAGCGCTGCAGCATGTCCCATTCCGTCTGGAATTTCTTCTCGACGTTGCTATCTGAAGTGTGGAGAGTTTTAATTGCAAATTTCGCACATTCAAGCTTGATCTGTACCGACTCTGTCAGCCTGCTCCGTCTTTGCCAACTTGTATATATTGAGACTTACTCCAACAAGTAAGTTTTGGAAGTCGTGAGAAGTAGGATGTATGTCGACACGAGTGACTGTGCCATAAGCCCCGGACATATCTTCCGTCTCGAGCTCCGTCTCGGCTTTAGTGGCTTTGGACTTTTGCCACGGCTTTCGTGTTTGTAACGGCAGACGGAACAGGTCTAGGACCTGCCCATTGGTTGTTGCGCCAAAGAACGGGGTGGTGACTCTCCACTGGAATGTCACAAACGCATCCAGCCACGTAGGCCTCCATTTCTGGAAACAAGGGAGCCTACACAGGCGGTGTATAGAGTTTTGTCGTATATTAATGGGCAGCATATGATCACAAAAGCCACTGTTGATGAAATCACCGATATCGCCAGGACGATCAATTAGTAAGAGGACGGCAAATATCAGAAGATAAACTTTGGCTTTCTCCCCTTCTGAGGATGACAGGATTTGATCAATGTAATTGTGAATTTGTTGCTCATTGAGGCGAGGATTTGAATGTCGGAGTTCTGTTTCAATCCGGTCTTTGCTCAAAATGTGTCGTAACAGCTTCTTAGTCAGAAATGGACCATCAATGCCCTCAATCGCATAGAATCTCAAAAGGTCTCCTAGATAGTCATACGTGCCCTCAATTGGTACAAGGCCGTCACCTTCATATGTATAGCCGCCTGGACGGCTATCTCCCAGGCCGTAACGACTGCCTTGAATAGATTGGAAGCCGTCGCCTTCAGATGGATAGTCCTCTAAAAGAAGATCTCCGAGATTGTCATGAATGCCCTGCATGCGCATAAGATCAACGCCTTCATATGTGTAAGCCTCCGAGGAAGGAACCTCGTTGCCGGCTGTTACGTCATTGATCTGAATAGCCGGGGTCTTAATGTTGAGAGATGAAGAAGACATTCTGTGAATATAAAGACGGGGAAATAATCCAATCAGTGTATAAACCTGGAATGTTTAATGATTCCCGGATAACGAAGCTGGATAGGAGCATCTTAGCGGTATAATCAGCTTGCGGCTTAAGTATTATATACGTGTAATAAGCCTCAATCTCAACTACAGCCATACCATAGGACAATACCTAGAAGACAAGATAGAGTAAGTGGATATATTGGAAGGCCTCAAATTCGGCATTAGCGATAGTTTTATATAACTGCATTTTAGTCGTGGGTGGGCGTCACTCGGAGCTGATTGGGACATGTTTGTTATCGGTGCGCATATAATAGATGATTTGACAGGGAGTATGTTCACTTTCGCAGCCTGCTTTATAACATTAGGGAGGTAGCTTAAGCCATTTGTCTTTACCCCTCATCGGTGAGTATTTCACCAAAGCGATAAACAAGCCACCGTAAGCGAGTTTGTAACACTAGAGCCTTGTGTAACAATAACTGCATACTTGATGGTGTCCTCACACCGTAGAAGTAGATAAGGCTCTGCTAGAAAGCAAGTGTCGAGTTAAAGTTACTTAATTTCTTATCATATAATTAGGGCTGAACTGGAATGAAGTCTATTAAAATAGCACAGGCTTCAACTCTTTGAAGCTTCAATAGGACTTGTTACAGCTGCAGTAGTTTATATTGATATCCTTTAGGGCTACCCTAATGTTAGAGTTAATTTATATTTGTAAACAAGATAACTTCAGCTGTAATAAAATGGCCTGTAATTCTATTACATATTTGTAAAAAGCTTATAATATAACTAAGTTATATAAATACCTTTCTTCTTCCTTCTTCTTTTATGTGTATAGACCTTACTTATAATATTACCTTTAAAGATAAGACTTCCTAGTAACTTAACTATATATAAGTACTATACATATCTTAGACTGTCTATGAGTTATATGACCAGTGGATTAGATAATATTTTTCTTAACTATCTGTTAGACTATATAATTACCTAAGGAGGAGTCCCTAGCTAGAGTACCCAGCAAATACACTTAATTCGAAAAGCCTAGGACCTATTTAACGTCCCTAATCAAGGACGCTTGGTTAAGATCTTTCCCTTGCTATCATACCAGATCTTCTTAGCCTTGACCTGGCGGAGATGGTCCTTGCCGGAAGTCTTAGCATCGTGGTAGAATAGCCACGACTGACCCTCGTACTCGACGATGCTGCCATGGGTTGTCCATCCATCGACAGGATCAAGGATCTTACCCTGGTAGGTGTAAGGACCGTAGGGGCTCTTAGAAGTGGCATAGACCATGAAATGGGTCTCGCCGGTTGAGTACATGAGATAGTATAGCTTGTTACGCTTGTAAATCCATGGGCCCTCGAAGAAGCGTCGATCTTTGTCATCAGAGAGAAGGGGCTTGCCGTTCTCTGGGGCCAGGATCTTAATATCTCGTGGCTTCTCAGCCAGCTTGTGCATGTCCTTGCTGAGCTTGGCGATCTGAGGGCTCAGGGCAGCAGTTCCGTTGGGTGGTTCCTTGCCGTTGGGGTTGTACTTGTTCTTGTTCTGCCAGTTCTGGAGCTGTCCGCCCTGGATACCACCCCACGCCAGGTATGCGCTGTCGTCGGTGTCAACGAAGCTGGTGGGATCAATGCTGAAGGTGTTGGGGATCCAGCTCTTGTCGGGCTTGAAAGGACCGCCAGGGTCGGAGGAGACTGCGACGCCAATTCTGAAAATACTATCCTTGTCCTTGGCAGGGAAGTACAGGTAGTATTTCCCGTTCTTGTATGCTGCATCAGGCGCCCACATCTGATGAGAGGCCCAGGGAACGTCGTCGACTGAAAGACCAACACCATGATCAACCACAAGGGATCCGTAGATCTTCTCAGTGGAGTAGACGTGGTAATCTCTCATAGCATAGGCGCCTCCATCACCAGGGTAGACAATGCCAGAGGCTTCATCGTGAGACGCGTAGATGTAAAGAGTCTTGTTGAAGACGTGGGCTGAGGGATCTGCGCTCCATCTGCTTGTGACGAGCGGACAGTCACTGGCCAGGGCTGAGTTGCCCAGGGAAAGCAGCCAGGCGGCCGAGAACAACAACTTAGATCTCATGATGATTCAAAGAGGAAAGGATGTAATGATCTGATTTGGAGAAAGAAGCAGGTGCCTGGCTGATCTCTCAACCTCAGTCTGGATACTACCAGGCTCTTAAATACTCATTTCTCACTCTCGCCCCAACTGCCGTAATGACATTCTCGATAAAGTTTCTACCCTTGACAGATCAGCCTATTTCCCCACATATACGAGATTGCGGGGTAATCTGCTTGGCTCCTCCTCTGGTGGTCCGGGTAAATACCAGGAATTGAGTTTAGATGACGAGCTTACTCACGATGACAGGAACTATTGCGCTGATCTTTAAATCCGCGCGAATGGGAAGTCGCTCTTGCTTGGCATTAGATCCAGGAACTTGTATGAATGTCAGCGAATGCTACGCTGATGCATGTCATTTTGAGCCTGAATGCGCGTGTCTTTCCCCAGATGACGCTTTGAGAAATATGTAAGAAAATAGTGTGCTTGGCTCTACGGCGATGACCCTATTCAGAAGTGCTAGGGCTAGAACTTGGGTGACTGTCAGCCTGCATTAATTGTTTTAATCTTATCCCTTACCTTAGAAGCCTATACCTCGAGGCTACTAACATAAAGCGGGGGTCAATGCACTCAGTGTACACCTATAAAGTAGAATTTATTGTTCTATATATGAAAACTGCTATGGTGGAAGAATCATAGCAGCTGGTCTTATTGGACCTTGGGTTAATTACAACGGTCCAGATTATATGTCTATCAGGCTGGGGCTGATGATATAGTGTTATTATTAAAGTCTCGAGCATACCAATTACTCGTGTCCGGAAAGACAGAGGACAATACGCCCGCTCCAAGATACCTCGAAACCTTAGTGATCTGTCTATAATTCATGTGAGCCCAGGTTTCAACTGCCGAGATTGTTTTATGGCATTGTAACCGCATTTCGGATGTTTCGGCTTACAGTATGGTCCGTGTCCATCAAGGTCACAAGAAATCAGAACAGGGATACATGGATGGGTTTACTTTTATAGTAATATTTCACACCTAACTCTGACTGAGGTTATAGAGTAAGGAATTAAGAATTGAAATGTTTTTAGAAGATTAACCGACCAGGTAATCTAATACTTTGCTTATTGACTATATCTGGCTCTTACCATACTTTATTACCACACCACTCATTGTCATCGATGATGTATAACAAGCGGATAATCTGCAAGAATAACAGACAAAATCATATAATGTCTAGGAAAACTCTACGGGCTTTTGGCAGCTGCTTTTAAGGGTACTTGTCTACCGTACGTTTGCCCATTGCGTGGGGTGATAGAACGTCTAAGGTGCATCCCACACCGGATACACAGATGGAATGGTAGCCTCTGAACAAGATACTATTGTATTGCAAGGCTTCCATTATTGCTTCCATAAGGAGTAGGGCACATAGAGATCTGTATATTGTAATGACTGGCATAATATGGAGTATCAGACCAAATGGGATCTGAACCCCTTTCTAAACCCTAATTCCATGGACGGTTTATTTAAGAATGTTCCAAAGCATGACAGCTACTTCTAGTAGAGGATGGAGGAGGCAGCTGAAGTCTAAGAATAATTAGTAGATGTTCTCACTTTCAGGGATGTTCAAAGACAGAAGTCCCAGATACTCTCGAGGAAGCGAAATAAAATAAATGCACTGATTCGCGTTATAGAAAGAGGGAAGAGAAAGAGTTCATATTCCCTGATAATGCCACAGAGGAATGGCAAAGGTACTGGGCTGAGTGGCTTACTCGAAGACCTCTTGCATATTAATCGCCCTTGCATTACGGACAGGCAGCATTTCTTGAAATCTTAGGCACAACCTAAATTAAAACCACAGCAATATAATAGCAAAGATAAGAGTTAACGAAATTCTGCACAAAGCTTAAGCCACAGGAGAATCACTAAGCTTTAGCAAATAGTACTCCGAAAATTCACTCAAACTCTATCACTACAGCCACAACTTAACAGCCTTAAACACAAAGGATTTTATCACGACATAGATGAGCGGGCAGAATGTGGCGCACACTCTATATAAGGTCTATAAGACACCAAAATATCTGCTGCCCTACCGCATTTATATGGACATCTACCTATGGATGCATCTCCTACAGGTGGTAAAAGTTATGGTTAGCTAGGCACATTCTCATTAAACACGCGTTTTCAAATATGATCAGATTGCGGTACAGGTACAGGTCCATTATTAACTTAACCAAGGCGACAGTTGAAAGAAATCAGCCAAGCTTTATGTTACTCAAAGGCCTGGAAGTATTTGATAAACTGGAGTCCAAATATCTGACGCCTCAAACTTGGGTTGGCAACAAACTCAAGCTTTGCAACCATAACCAACCACTTTAGTAAACACCAATTCTCTTTCTTACCACTTCCATAGCTCTAATTCAAACTTTCTATTGAGTGAATTTCCTTCACATATAAAACCAGTGGTTTCCTTCCCTCGCATGCCTACTCTAGGCTTTCACTAATAATCTTGCTCAAGACTCAACACCACATCTAAATGTGACCAATAAGCAACTTTTACCACAAGTAATATACCAGCAAGTCTTACAGATACTTACAGTCAGTTACATATTGACCTTTCATAATAAGTCATCAGAGTATGCCTATCAGTTGGATACTAACAGAACCTACCAGAGCCTATCATCTTGACCAAGACAGACACGATGAATTCCCACAGCCAAAACGGGGTCACCAAGACCTCTCTCCAGACTCTTCCCATAGACCTTATCCTCGACATCGGGGATTACCTGTCCCATGCCGACAAAGTCTGTCTTGCTTTGACAAGTCAATGGGGTCACTGGATATTTGGTGGAATCCCTCGCGATAACACTGTCAGCAAGATCGAGTTGCTCTCGCAGCTCGATGAACGAGCGATGTGGACATCGGAAATTCTCTGCCGCATTTGTAAAAGGTTTCACGAGCCACAAAAGGGTTTGGAGCGGACCAGCCACGAGCAAACGCGTCTTTGTACCAACTCGGAGCGGTGCTGGCTTGAGAGGTCGTCCTTCTCGGAACACCTCCCTTGGCATATCCATTTCGACCTGTTGGCTGCCGTCGCACGATCACGCCGGCTTCGTCTAGAGCCGCCAGCCTACCCACCAAGTCTTGTCAATTCGGTGGAGTTATCTTTCCGTGAGGACAGGTCGCTGGGCTGTGTGGTCAAGCACACTGTGCATTTCTCTTCAGAGGGAAATGTCATATTGAAGACGGAGAAGATTGTTCGCCCGGGCTTCTCTGCGCCGTTGACAATGGAGAAGACCCGTGCTTTAAAGGAAACGCTTGATGCAGAGCCCTTCTTTGGGGACATTTGTTCACATGCGCAATGGAGTGAGGTTTTCCCTTTTATTTTCGACAAAGACCTGGGCTACCAGTGCTGGAACGATAAGCAGTGGTCGTGGACGCCAAGACGCCGCCACAACCTTGCTCCCATGAATGCACTGCGCAAGTGCCTCTGGACTCACAAGGGAGATTGCACCTCCCACTGTAAGGCCCAGAAGAGACTCTACCACAGTCTGGAGGGCCGTATCTGGAGTTGCGGTGCATGTGCGACAGACTCCGCCATCAACACCGTCCGTATGAACTCGCTGCCGGACGAGGCAAACTTCTTGATCTTTACTTCGTGGAAGGACCTGGGTCAGTGTAAGGATAAGCTCGATGCACAGTGGCAGAATCACTTGGATAGGTATTATGACCAGGATGGAGGGGTGAGAGTAGTGTTGGGTGAAGTGGTGGAGGAGGTCGATGTGGTGGTCAAGATGGAGAGGTCTGAATGGGGTTACAAACCGATTTACTACTATCCTGCCATCTCTGAGGAGAGAGTCCTGGAGTTGTTCTTTTCGGAAATCGAAACGGGAACTGGTTATGTAGATAAGGTATTTCATTCAGTATGACCGTTTTGCTAAGCACTTGCTAGACCATATCCATAGTGATGTGATGACATTTAAACCAGGGAAGGTTTCGGAGAATAAAATGGGAACTGTGGAACATATTTCTACCACGGGTGAGATAAGACGAAATACGTCTGAGTTAAGCAAAATACAAACTACACCAGGTTCGATGGAGGAGATATTCTCTGTGCATAATAAGGATAAATTGAATATTCGGAGAGGCTGACATTTCACGTGATAGTTGCATGAAGCAAGCGAGAATACCCGCTGATAACAGATCATCCTGCCCCTCGCTCCCAGCCATCAAAATTAACCTACTGCAAAGCACCATCCAACGACACGTGAAAACATGCGTAACGACGACCGTCTCGCCGTGGATGAAAATGTAAGCAGTCGACTTATGGCTGCTTGACCCTGCTGATCGTTTCACAGGTTGTTCAGGATAACACCTTTAATAACGCTGACTCCGCTCTTGTGGATGTAAGTTTGATGCCTTCTTTTCCAATGGCTCGCTAACGAGGTGTTATTTCAGGATGCGGGGAGTGATACTACGTCTCTGAGATTGAGCATCCTTCAGTACCGTGAGGAGAATGGCAGGACGTATCATGCTTACAAGGACGGCGGTGAGATCTCATGATAATATGTTGCGACGCGACAGGACAATTAATTGACTGAGACAGCCTACGTCCTTCCAAATGATGAGGTATCCTTTCCACTAACACTCCACGCCTCTCACAACTGCTTATCCGATATGTCTAGATCGAAAATGAACGACTAGGTAGACTGAACTTTTAAGCATTCTGAACTTACTTAACCTCTTGTAATAGATCTGCAACATCATCTGTTTCTTCTCACTTTTGACGAGAAGCTTCATGCATCACCTTTGCCCAAGACTCTTAAGCGTGCGTTTGATGCTGGGTGCGGTACAGGGATCTGGGCCATTGAGTTTGGTGAGCAGTCCAGATCATTTTAAGCAAGGAAGTACTAACGGGTCTACCAGCCGATGAACATCCCGAATGCGAGGTAAATTCTCATGTTCAAACAGTTAGGTCCGTTTTAACATATCTCACTAGGTTATTGGCGTTGATCTCAGCCCGATCCAACCAATCGCGTATGTGGTCTGTCCTCAGTGCTGATGAGCATTTGCTAACGTGCAAAGAATTCCACCGAACGCTTCCTTCTTTGTAGATGATCTGGAAGAGCCATGGGATTACTCCCAGAAGTTCGATTTTGTCTTTGCTCGTTTTCTGACTGGCTCAATCCGAGATTGGCCCAAGTTCTTCAACCAGAGCTTCAAGTACAAACTCTCATACCTGTCACTTGACATCATCGAGTCTAATGCTTTGTAGGAACCTGAATCCCGGCGGTCGAATCGAGATGATTGACATTCTCTACCCTCTCCAGTCCGATGATGGTACACTAACCAAAGACTCGGCCGCGTTCAAATGGTCAGAATTACTACTGGACATTTTCACCAAGAACAACACCCCAATGGACAGCGCTTTGAAGTACAAAGAGCAGCTTGAGCAAGCTGGTTTTGTTGATGTCAACGTTGTCAAGCGCAAGTGGCCAACAAACCATTGGCCGAAGGATCCAAAGCATAAGCAGATCGGTCAGTACAGCATCTCCACAGCATTCTCTTCCGTGACTCGTTACTCATGGTATGATATTTAGGACTCTGGACGCAGCAGAACGCTCTGGATGCGTTAGAGGCTTTGAGCCTGGCTGTGTTCACACGTCCTATAGGCCAGGGTGGCCTCGGCTGGAGTAAGGAGGAAGTCGAGGTGTTTCTCACTGACGTCCGCAAGGATATCAAAAATGTAAACATTCATTCTTATTGGCCAATGTTAGTCACCATTCTTATTTTAATATCTTGTAATGAGCTAATATTTTGGTAGTTGGTCGGTATATGCGACCAAACCCGAGGAATAGTGGTCCGGTATAAGTTCTTATACCCGGGTGCTATGGGATATAAACTACTCAATGCAAGCTTCTTATTTAGGTGTGCTGCTTTACTCAGTCTCAAGAAAGCTTATTATGTTCTCAATTGAGCACTTCTCTTATCTTTTCTGGTCTTGGAACGTTCCGCCGCCCGTGACCTGTGGCACTGCTATTATTTGTTAAGGGACGGTTGGTACTTCGAGAGACCTTTACTAGTAGAGGGAATAGCAGTCGGCCTCATTCCACCTATTAATACTTCTATGGGACATCCATTCCCTGCTGCCACCCTTAATAGAGCTTGATTAGCTTGTATCTCACATATCAACACCATTCAAAGTTACTTCCAGAAGCATGGAAGACTTTATCTCATCTGCTCTGGCCAGCAACTCTTCTGCATCCCAATTTGCCCACACAAACTTTCCTCTCAGGAACGTAGCTTCTCCCGAGGCCAGCCAGACCATGAAATGTGCAGGTAATTCGACTGCCTTGTCAGCATTTTATCATACGAATGCAGAGGGAGAAGTACCTTTATCGAACCCAATTGTGATATCTGGATTTATCCCGGTAGCGATAATACCCGGTTGAATGCTCACCACATGAACGTGTGGATTCTCAAAAGCAAAATAGTCAACCATTTTTTGCGCCGCAGCTTTTGCAGCCGCATAACCAAAGACACCAGGCACTTCTGCCATGGGCTTCCAGTGCCCTATCCCAGATCCAGTGTAGAACAGCTTAGCCCCAGGTGCTGCCAAGGGGAGAAATGCTTGAAGTGAGTTAAAAGAGCCAATGACATTTGTCATTAGACTTCGACGAAGTTCTGCTTCGTCATAGCCGAATACCGGACCATCCGTGGGCAGTATACCAGCGTTGGCGCAGAAGACGTCAATCTTGCCTACTTGATCGACAATCTTGTGCAGAGCTTTGCTAATCGACTCTTGCTGAGTAACATCTCCGACCTCATAAAGAACCTTTGTTGATCCATTGATAGCTCGGATGGCTTTTGCCGCAATTTCGAGACGCTCAAGTCTTCGACCGACAATAGCCACAGACGCTGCGCCAGCTTGTGCAAAGGCTATGCCGATAGCTTGACCAATACCTGAGCCGCCGCCTGTTATAACGACGTTCTTTCCGGCTGCTGAGAGCTCGGGTCTCGATGGTGAGATAAATGGATATGGCTCGCTGTGCCAGGATTTGGTAAAGGAGACGAAGCCGGGGAGAGGAATAGGTGCCATGCTGAGGTGCAAGTGGCACGAGTTGTTGAGTAGAGGTGTGCTAAGAGTGAGCTAATATGCGTGTGAAGTATGGAAGCTTTCATGTTTCTAAACGGGAGGACGGGGGTTAGCTTTATACCCCAATGCACTAGAGTCAAACAATTCACTACTCAACAGCTTCCCCCCACCCATCTTTGTAAGTTTCTGGTCTGCATACAATTCCGCGGAACAGGCGCACGAGCCTGTGGTGGTTATTAAAATAATTGAATGTGGGTGGCAGCGTATTTGCCCTTGATGATTCAGCTTGTTGTTCCGCGGAACTTGTAGATCTTGCCAGTAACACAAGATGTTAAAGGGCTCTAAGACAACTGTGGACTGTGGCATTTGATAGTATCGCACACTTGTATTTCTCATACTTCTGGTGATTATCTTCTCTTACAACACATTTGCGAGACACTTCAGGTCCTACAATTTTACACTCAAATACTTCCAAGTCAATCAGTATCTGGCATCGTAAACTGGACAGACCTCGCACGAGCATGTTGTAACAGCTCCTTCCATGAATCTCTCAACCGCTGTAGTGTTTCTGAAGGTGCCTCCCGTATCATATCCTCCAAGAAGCTGAACGAAAGCATTGTCAGATCATTGTCAATATCCGTGTTTTCATGCCATGGATTGAAGATGTTATTAGCCGTTAGACAGACAGCGCCCGAGATGTATGTACAAACAGTCATCCTAAACGTTTTGTTAGTTCAGATCCAGATCTCAGACTTGCAGACATACCAGAAAAACGCTGGATCTTTAGGCTCAATTCTCGCAAAGAGCTTCATATACTCACGGGACTCGTAGACAAGCTCTGACCACCCTACTGGAAGATGAGGTGATGTGACAATCCCATTGGCCGCTTTTCTACCAAAATCCTGCAGACTCCTCAACCACTGCCATTCCATGGCGTGCGCCTTACAGACCAAGCTCCGGCAGGCAAGATGGCTTGCGTAAAGTACACCAAGAGGCCTATACATATTTACATCTCCAGCTTGGACAGCCGCGTCCGGGAGGAAGGGTGGGGGTACGCTGGCATACCAGCTGTCCAGCATACGGTGGACTCGAGTCACGTTCTCTAGACGGACATGGGCATCCGATGCTGGTGACAGCGGGGCTTGCGTAGCTTCATAGATCTGACCCTGGATATGTGCGAGCTGCACGCGAGACAAGAAGAAGTTAAAGCTGAAAGTACCATCACTGGTGGATATCAGTCCAGCTTCGTCGACTGGACTAGCCGATGGCCAGTCGATACCAATATCCTTCTCGTTCTGCAGTGGCGGCAGTCTCGTGCGCATTGCTATATCACGATCACAGATATAGGCGACCCAAAACACACGATCTCTCTCCAGTGACTCTGAGGAACTTAGAACTACCGAATTCGATCGAGTATGAAGGCCCAAGCTATGCGCAAGACGCAATGCAATGGCCATAAGCGTCGTCGCTGGTTTCAAGTCCGAAGCAGCCTGCAAGAACAGAACCATGCCAACGAGAGTCTGAACGTCGAGGAGTTTTGGTTCGCCTGTCATAACTTCGTTGAGCACAGTCTGTGCGTTGTTGAGGAATTTCACTGCGGTGCTTGATTTGGCTTCTGCGAGGGAGTTTTGACGGTAGCTTAGGGCGAGGACGACATTGATTTCTGCCCAGGTTGAAGTCTCTCGTGACTCAGGATTGTCGTACCACCAGTTGATGGAGTTTATCAGGCTCTGAGGATGAAAAAGAGGCAAGACGGAGTTCAAGGTGCCGAGGAACTTGTCAATCGCTGACAAAACCTCTTGCCGCGGCGGTAACTCTTTGTCATTACCGCCAGAGTTCATATCTGGTGGGATAACAATGTACTCCTCAGAAGCGTATGCTGGATCATCAGCGGGAAATGCATCAGTTTGCAGCGACACTTGACCTTCAAGCTCTTTGATCCTCTGCTGCGCTTCATTGAGACTTGTCTCCAGACGATGAACCTCATTCTTTAGGCCATTAACGCCCGCGACAGATCTTTGCTTCAGGGTCCTTGCTTTCCGGCTCCTGGCTTGAAATGTACATGACGAGTCATACAGAACACAATGGGAACAGCGAGGTTTTTCACCATCACAACGGATTCGTTTGTGGTAGCAGATATCACATGCCTAGTTTGTTAGAGGGACTGCAGTACGTCAGGTTTTGCAGTTATGTAGACGAACCTTTCTTGTAGGGTTGCTCTGCATCATTCTCAGTATGTGGATGCTGGCATGGTGTTGGCATTCACGGCCTCAGTGGAGAGTGAAGAGTGTATGTGATGCAAGGGACATTGTGGGGTCGGTTCCGCGGAAGTGGTGCTGACAAATAAGATCCGGACGAACAGAGCATTAAAGTATGGAAAAATAGGGACGCAGTGATAGAATGCAGTTTGATATATGCTTCGGTGAGGATGCTATTATACTCACTAGATTACTATGTTGTGAATGCGGATTATGCCCTTGCACTGGAAATTTATCTCCTGGAGCTTATAAGATATGGGGTGATTGATAAATGTTATGATAAGATAAGATAAGTCCTGGCAGTACGTACTAAGCTTGCATTGGTTAGCAGGCCAGTAGCTTTCGCTAAGATAGGGACTTGTTAAGCGATAGCTTATCGGAGATTATTAGCTCGGCGGTCCCCACACCTGGAAGGTGTAAACTTGCTGAGCCTACCCGAGACAAAGACACATTTATTATTGCCATACTCCCTTCTAGTTCTAATAAAGAGGGTTTGTTAATTTTACCCTTTATATTGTTTCCTTTCTTATGTCCAAATTCAAGAGCCAACTGCCAATCCCTATGATTAATGTATGGATTTCCCAGCCAAAAGCTGTCAAAGCCAAACTCAGTCAAGCGAATTCTCAGAGGTCAAACTTTGAGACAAGACATAGACACCTGTTCCTGAACAACAAGTCACTTAATAGCCCAAACTTAAACAAGATACAGATATCGACCGCTCAGCTTTAAAATGGTTGGCAAGACATATAACAGGCCAACTAACGATCGTGGCCATACGTCATCACACAATAACAAACCTCCTGTGCAGCATCCTCTCGCCTGTTTGACCAAGACCCTGAAAATGGGGTGGACCTCAGGCACTAGCGACGGCCACTGGTATTTAGCGGCCTTGTTTTAAAAGTCTGACGGTCTTTCAGCCCTACATATAACTACCGAAAGACCTTCATTCTGTGCAGATGAACTACTATTAGCCATCAATCGTCTACCTTGGAGTAAGCAAACAGCATTGCGCGACGCGTCACAGAAGTAAATAAAGAATCCCAGCACCAATAACAAGCCTATACTGAGGGACTTTAGGCTTTTAATGAGTCACATTGCCAAGGATTTCCACAAGTTTAATTGGCGCATCACTATCCACTGCGGGGTCACTAAAATTGCAAAACTCCGTCTCATGCTACCCTACCTTTTTTTTTTCCTTGACGCGCCATTGACAGCTCATCCTGCATGAATCTTGCATCTTTCATCATGAGAACTTCAAAAAGTTAAAACAAAGACGTTCAAGAGTGTCACCGAATAGCTCTTTGCGTATTTGCTCGGATTTAACAGCGATACGACCTGATTACTACTTCACGGTGAAAATATAAAGCAATACGTCATCTATGGAACCTGAAACTATACATATCCCTGATCCTGATCCTGCCCAAAGCTCACCGCCCACATGAGCTCATTCTACAGACCTTCGACGAGAACCGCGGCGCGAGCTGCCATGGCCAAGCTCACGCGCGCTGAGCGAGCGGCTCGTGAAGAGAGTGATCTTCATATTCTGCGCGCCAGCATTGAGAGGGCTCTTTTGAACCTCGATCCCGACTCTGAGCTCGCCAAACATCTCCGCCAGACGATGCGTGAGATCCGACGTCACTCCTTGAACGCCCTGCTCCCACGACAACCTCAGAAGCCCGCCCAGAAGCCATCAGTCCGTCCGGAACCGACACCTCGCCCAGAGCCACCTATTCACGCCGAACCGCAAATTCCCCAGCACGTTGCGAAAGACTATGTTATCGAGGCTGCACCCCCGCATCAAGACCAACCTCCTATTGAAACCGTCCTCACGTTCCGCAGCGACAAACCCCTCCCCAGCATCGAGAAGCACTCGGACCAAGTCTCGGTAAAGACAGGCACAGCGCCCATGTCTATTTTCACAAACGCGCGGGATACAGAGCAGAGCGCCACGACAAAGGCTACGAGCCAGATGAGCGACGCGCCTGAGGAGCAGCAGACGCCTGCAAAGGATAGCAAGAAGCGTGTTGCTGTTGACGATAACGATGAGCCTTCGCCTGTGACGAAACGAGTCAAGACGTGGCTTAGCCAACTTACTGGTGGCTATATCGAATGAGCAAAATGTATTTGTTATTGGGCTGCGAGAGGGATGAATGACGGGTTATTTCGATTTTACACGAGGCTGGAAACGAACCGCATCAGAACCTGGAGCAGCCACTTGCTCGCTCGCCCTACGCAGGGCTTTACATTACTCCACATCGATAGATCTACCATGACACAAGGGCCACCTGGGATATCGAGCTCGTCAGGTGGACCAGCTGCTACTTTCCGAAGCAGCACTGTTATTTTAACGCGATACTTGGGAGAAACCAACGCGTCCATACCGATACCAACCCTAGCAACCGGGGAATCTTACACCACCCTCCTTGCCGCAGAGAGCTGGCCTTATCAGTGCCATTGCAATCGAGATTACAGAGGATCTTTTATGAGAAGGATATGTCAGAGACATTCCGGTCTTGAAGACTTTTAGCAAATCTACGGGCTTAACAATATTTATCACTCTTTACGTACAGCTACCAGCAGGTGTCCGGTAGACTGGCAGTGAATGATGTGAGCGGGTTTATAGACTCACCCGTGGTGGCCAGACTCAGCTTTTGGCCGATTACCACCATACCTGAACAGGACAAGAAGAAAGCATTGAAGTCCTTAGTTAAATGAATTTACAGTATATACCCCTTTAAACAGTACCTTCCAACAATGTATCCATCTATCAGTCCTTGTGTGTGAATTTCGTGCACCCTGGTTACTTTCAGGTATGGTCTTTGAAGCTCAACTACGAGTCTCATATACATCAGGCTATGCTATACGACTGATAGAGTTCTCGTTAAATGGTAACGAGCCACAAGTTAAGAATATCCCAAAGATCCACATTCTGTTTTTATAAAGCGTGATACCATTATCACACATCTTATATACCGCTCTGCTCTTTACCCGATATTCAACTAAGCAATATCCAGGTCTCCAGGTATAGATTTCGGCAGCAAACAGCCAACAGGTCTGTAGAGCTCTTCTAATTTTACCACGTTCTAGTCCAGCTCCTCTTTCCCCCATACCTTTTCCAGGCTACCTCTTCATCATGCCGGACCTCCAAAGAATCCTCGATGCATGCTGGCGATATCCCGTCCCACTCGAGTATGACGTTCCTGATAATTATGTCATGTCCGAAAAGGAACAAGCCAAGATAGACAACGCCGAGCCATCTCTCGTAGGCTGGGGGTTCACCGTCTACCGCACTTACTACGGCCCCGGCTCTGACGAGAACTGGAACACTCTACTCAGCAAGGCCAAAGAAGAAGCCGACAAGGAGCTCATGGCCTATGTGATTGGCGGGGACGAAGAGACTGCAGAAAAGCTCAAACCTCTCTTCCGTCTGGATGCACGCTCTGACCCAGCCTTGCTCGACGGACTGAGTCTAGCAGAGCTGTGTAAGGTCTACAAAGACAAAATGGGCGGAGAACCCGAACCGGTCCATCAGTTCTGTGTATTTCTCGTCGCGGAAGAGCAGGTACTCAATCAGATAGGACAGGGAAACTTCATCATCAAGGCAGTGGACGCTGATCGCCCCCCAACTCCGTAAAAGGGAGTCTCCGTTAGATCGAGAACCACTGAGCTTTCTTGGGGTTGGCACGTAATGGAAATAGGCCAGATGCTCGAGTTTTGGGGTATGCTCGACATCTGCCCAACTCATCAATGCATGTGTTGGGCAGTGGACGAGTCAGAGCTTCATAACATGGTCTGGGAGGGCTGTGACGGAGGCTGATACATTTACAAGAGCGCACTGAGAAACAAACACAGAAACCCGGCCCGATCACAAACATGCTGTCTACTGGTATGGTCTGGCATAGTACAACGGAGGTTGTACACCGCTATCAGCGCCATCAGCGCCACATAGCTCCTCAAGCGCCTATAGTCACGAGACTGAACAGAGGAGTCCTACCCGTTGCTCATACCAGTAGGTGCCTGACTCTTAAACGTCAGGGTCAATGATCTAATGAGTTCCCAGCTACATCTCTATGGCCACGACTTCACCCGCCTCGCCCAAGGCACCAACTACTCTCGCCCAGAAACAAGCAGAGTACAGCTTGGAGTCAAGAATCCTCCACGACAAGACCTGGCATTTTGACTCTATCAGCAGCACTTTGTCGTAGCTTCTAAGGCGGACAATCCAGTTTCGGCTTTATTACAATGCCCTACCATCTGGAATTTAATGCATGGAGTGTATATCACTTTGATACGGGCAATGAATTAACCCTGTATCATACATGTTATATGCAAGTTGAAAGATATAAGGGAATTATATTCTCAGAGTGTAACTAAACAATAGCTATCGTCCACCACGTACCAAGTCCATATCATCAAATCATTTACTTCTTGTCAGGACTCAAGGATACTTGACACCAAACACGGGCGACACCGACTTATCCCAGTCACTCTCCTTCTTCTCATCACCAAAGATCCTCAGCGCCCTATAAGCAACCTTGTACTTTCCAGCAGGCGCATAACCTCCGTCGGCCAGCTTACCATTCCACACAACCGAGCCCTTGCCCATTGGGTTCCAGAGCATGGGGAATCCAGCCGGAGCACCGAGACTCTTGGAGGTCGAGTTTCCACCGACAGGGATCAGTTCGGCTTCAAGCTTGGCTGAACCGAGGGCGAGCTTCCAGGCGAGTGCGGGGGCGGGCTTCTCGTCTGTGGCATTCTGGCCTTGCACGGGAAGAGTGAAGGTTGTGTTGGCGGGGACGGGGGTGAGGTCGGTCTTGTCGTTGGATTTGCTGATCCAAGTATCCTCGGAGCCAAGAACGTGAGCGTCGTGCAGAGATCCGGTCATTCCCTGGTAGGGAAGAGACAGGGATGATCCGTCGGAGCCATTGACGGCGATGTATCCAGACCAAAGAGCAAGACGCTTGGCGACTAGACCTTCAGGAGGGGTAGGCAACACCTCGATAGTGACACTCTCACCAGCACCAATGCTAACCTTTGCCTCGCTGAACTTGAGAGTAGCGTGGGCATCTGCGACATCATTGGGGAAGGTAGAAGCGTAGATGCTGTCTGCCTCAAGTGTGTAAACGCTCTTGGTGGGGATGTGCGAAACATCCAAAGTGAGCTCCTTCTTACCCGTGTTGTGAAGGGTGAAGTTGCGGACCTTGATGAAGTTATCAGTGTCGTTGAAAGAAAGACTCGAAATATCCAGCAGCAGGGAAGAGTAGGCAGCGTCGTAGGCCTGGATCATTCCACCGCCCTGTTGAGGGACAGGGGCGAGGTAGTCAGAGAAGGCAGTTCCGTCGTTGAAAAGCTGGGGGTTGGCAGTAGACGAGAGAAGGTTCTCAATGGTGACAGGGTCAAGAGTACCGCGAACCTCGGCAATGAGAGCAATAGTTGCGGCGGTCAAGGGACAGGACATGGAAGTACCAGAAAGAACAGCGTAACCGCCCTTCTTGAGAGGATATGTCGAGAGGATGTTTCCACCAGGTGCGCCAAACTGGGGCTTGACGTCCATCTCCCAGGTAGGTCCCCACGAGGAGTATGTGCTAACCGCGCCGCCCGTCTTGTTATTCTTGCTCTCCTCAAGGATGATCTCGCCATCAGAACCATCAGACATTTCAAGGGTGACTTTGGATCCCTTCTTCAAGAGCCCAATCCATGTGGCTCCTACCTTGGAGGTGACCATGCCAGCAGCAAGAATACCATCAACAGTAGAAACGTCGATCTCTGAAGCTCCGCCGGCGTTGTTGTAGACGAGGAAATACTTTGCGCCTGCCTTGGCCGCGTTCTGGGCCTTTTGCACAAAAGTACATGTTCCACGACGCACCAACACGATGTAACCGCTCAGATCGGGGGTGTCAGCTGGGTAAGGATCACAGCCGCCGTTGGCAACATTGACATCCAAGTTGGGCGCCCAGAGAGGAAGAGTGACATTCTTCCAGGCAGCAGGAGTACCGGCGGTCATTCCAAAGCCGACTCTGTCACTGCTTCCGTTGACGGAGTAGTGCGAGATGTTGAGAAGGGAGATATAATCGGCGTTGTCGTACGAGGCAATAGCCATAACCTTGTTTCCGTTCGCAGCCGTGCTGGCATAGAACATACCGACATCACCAGAGTTACCAGCAGAGACGGTGCAAGGCACGCCCTTCTCAACGATCCGCGACACAGCCACAGCCCACGGCTCCTCAGACCAGCCACTCGGTCCACCGATAGACGCGGTGATGATATCAGCGCCGTCTTGGAAAGCTTGGTTGAACGCAGCAATGAGCACGTCGTTGCCTGCTTCTCCCGAGCAGCCAAAGACTCTGTACGCGCCGAGGGTCACGCCGGGGGCTGCGCCTGTGAAGCCGTACTTGTTGTTCTGCGCGGCGATGATGCCGGCGACGTGGGTGCCGTGGCCACCGCAGTCCATGGGGTCTTCGTCGGGGAAGACGGCGTTGAAACCGTCGTAGTCGTCGCCGACGAGATCAGTACCGAAGGAGACAAGACAGTCGGGGCCGAAGCAGCCGCCCAGAGCGGGATGCTTGTAGTCAATCTACTTTGTCAGCTGCGAAATAGAAACATGTACAAGAGGACTTACACCAGTGTCGATAACAGCAACCTTGATACCGTGTCCAGTAACGCCCTCAGCCCTCAACTTATCAACCTGAGTCATAACATGAGGGGAGAAAGTGTCAGTATCGTTAGCACCACGCTTCTGCAGAGGAGCCTTCATTCCAGGCGTGGCAGTCCACTCCACACGAGGAGTGGGAATGCCGTAGACCTTGACGGGCCACATGTTCTTCACAACGGGAAGAGAAGCCATTTTGGCAGCCAGGTCCTCTGCAGACTCAACATCGTCAAATTGGATAGACACGCCCTTGAAGAGGTCATAGTCGAATTTGACACGCGTGGTGGACTGGCCATCTGCCTCTTTGTAGAACTTGGCAGTGTCCTGTACTTGTTAGAAAATAAACCAAGCAAAGATTCAGTGATGCTTACGTGGTTCTCTTCGAACTCAAAGATGTATGCTCCAGGGATATGAGCAGCAGTGACAGCTTCCTTGGGTTTCTCAACATCCTGTGCAGCAGCCGACAGGCCTGCACAAAGCAGCGCCGTCAATCCAAAACGGACCATAGCGAGTGTATGTAAAGAGTGTGTTTGTAAAGAACGTAGTTTGTTAAAAGAGTGATATAAAAAAACGAATGTGTTTGCAGATAGCAAAAGAATGTGGTTGAGCAAGGAAGCTTGACAGATTAATTACCAGGGAGATATGAATACATTATATACCACTATCCTATCTATCGCGCATGCAACAAACACCCTCCGGTCCAGATACAGCAGGCCGCGATAGAGTTCAAATCATATGAAACCACTTTCGATATGTAGGCCAAATCAAAAAGGGTCCCCTTGCAGCATAGTTCCCACCAGCCTATCATAAGTTCCAAGGTTTCCCTTATCACTTGCCGAACCTCCCTAAAGCAGCATAGTATTGAGATGGTGGGGATCGAATAAGAGCCCGATGACCCCGGTCTGAGCTTCTGATCGACAGGGGCCAGCGTAGCAATGGCGCGGGACACACCCCTGCGCTGGGGCTCATTCTCCGTGGAACTTTTTTACTTACAGCGGGATGCTCCGTAATTTCAGGAGAAGCATATATGTACGGATACGTGATGGAGGGATCTTTTGATCGGCCGATATCGTCTTGCCTATCTTTGATTAGTAGTGGCATTGGAGATAATTCCGCAATCATGTGGGGAGGATTCGTTATGTTGTGAGCTTTTGCTCCTTGAAATATGTTTTGCCTGAAATGGACGGTTCTCTTGATGGGTATTTGGCTAGTGCTGGGGTAGTTTGCAGTCCACATTCTACTCCTGATCGGCTTATGCATCCTTGCTGTTTTGATAAACTTTCGGATAAGTCTGAAGAGTAACATATCTGGTGCAGGTTATTAAACTTAATAATACTCCGTACAAGATACCATATCCCAGGACCCGGCTGGACATGTGAGGACACTACAATATCTAGAACACCCGGTCCTGGGAGAGTCGAGATATCCCATGCAATAACAGGTCTAGTTGAAGTCTATTATATTACCGACAAACTATGGTTAAAATGATGGATTTTACAAGACGGCAGATAATACCGCTGGTAGGTAGGTGGAGAGAAAGCAGGGGATAAACTCCATTACGGAGTACCATCTTGGCTCTTGGCACTTGCCAAGTCATGCGAGCAACGGAACGACATCCGATCGACGTGACAGTTGCCAAGAATGAATTGCAAGCATTGTTGTCTATAATCAACCTGTAATCTATTTTGACGCTTCCGACAGCAGACCCTCCAAAAGCGCAGCAACGCCCAAGACCTTCTCCTCCTCAAACCTCCGTCCAATAATCTGAATTCCAATATCAAGTCCCTGCATGGTCTGGGGATCGTAAAGTCCCTGTATCCACTCATCAATTGCATTGCGAGGCGTGTGATCTAGATAACTTTGTCGCTCATCCTCAGTAGCGGTAATATAAATTCTCGACGAGTTACCAGACTTTCGAGGTCCAAACTTTGCAAAGGGGAATGACATGGCTGTGTAGTCCATGAAGTTCCAGATCTTGGAATACCCGGTCCATCGACTTGAGCGATGCGGTATGGCAGTATGAGGCGAAACAGGACTGATAATAATATCAACACAGGTTTCATCGCCAGTCTTCCACTTCTGATTGTACGCCTCCTGCGCTGCAGTCTTCCGACGGTTCAACTGCCAGTATTCATACACAGAAATGGCCTTTGACGATTTAACAAGCGCTTCCACATGCGCAATCAGTGGCTCGCCCGCTACGGCCACCTCGCGATTGATATCCTCTCCTCCATCTGCGCGGTAAAACTGATCTTGGATCTCGATACAGCCCATGTGTTCTTCAGTGCTCCAAGGAATGACCTTGTGTCCTGCTTGTTCGAAAAGTGACACTGCACGTTGAACGGCGATTTGTACTTCGGGGTGAGGACGGACGACACCATCGTCTAGAATGACGCCGATGGTGAGTGGTCGCTGTTGAATCTGGTCGTATATTTCTTGTCGCCAGGGAATGGGAGCGACGTTGGGGTCCAGTATCCAAGGCTCGGCGAGCAGACATTCTTTAGTCATCGTGACAAGATTTGAGAGCAATGGACTTATAGGTCCAATAGAAGAAGGCACATGTGTCTGTCCTTCATGAGAATTCGCAGCTCCAGCATATGAGAACCGCCCAGAAGTAGGCTTCAGCCCAAAAAGTCCACACAAATGACTCGGCACACGAATAGAGCCACCAATATCAGTAGCCCACCCGCAAAGCGACCCAGACATAACCATAAGCGCAGCCTCACCCCCCGAAGAACCTCCAGGCGACAACTCAGGCCTCCCAGGGTACGTAGTCAGTCCCCAGAGCGGGCTCTCCGTCTCGCCGTACATGATACTCTGGGGAATAGCAGTCTTTGCCACGATGACGGCGCCCAGCTTCTCGAGGATGGTGACCATGACGGCGGTGTCGGGGGCAGGCTTGAAGGAGCGGCCGACGTAGCCGAGGGTGGTGTCGACGCCTTTGACGTGGAATTGGTCTTTGATGGAGATGGGGATGCCGTGGAGAGGACCGATGAGACGTTTGTGGGTGTGGAAGAAGGTGTCAAGATATTTGGCGCGTTCGAGGGCGGGTTGGAAAAGTGGTTCGCTGAGACAGTTTGTCTGGGGGTGTTAGTTACATCGCGAATGGGATGGTTGTTGTTTACTTCTTTGTGAGAATTAATAGCTCTTGCAAAGGAATGTTAGCAAAGGCGAGCTGAGAGAGATAGGTGGACGTTGTACGACTCACCTGCTGATGGTGGCAGAAAGAAGTGTCTCTGCTGATAGCTCACCAGTACTCAACTTCTCAGTAAGAGAGGCTATTTCAGCATGCTTTGGAACTAAGGCTTCCAGATTTTGTTCCCTAGAGATAAATCCCTCGAGAGAAACAGCCGCTTGCTCGACGGCAGTGTCCCGAAGAGCTCTCTTCTGCTTTACAGTAGTCTGCCACGACATTCTGAATAATTGGTCACTGGCTTCTTGACTATCTGTGAGGGCTGAGGCAAGAAGGACTCCCGAGAGTGGTTCGTTTTTAGAATTAGTTGCAGTCTTCAGAAGTTGTTCTGTGAACATCTCGAGATAAGAGAAGGCGCTTGTGGTGTTGAAACCCGAAATGCGATTCCGACTCCGAGTTCGGCGTCGTATTGCCGAAGACCCACCTTGCTATATAAAGCCGAAAGAAAGGGTATGAAATCCAAGCACCGTCTATTTCACTCTGTTAATATTACTCGTGTAAATGCACTCGACGTATATAAAAACAAGGGCCCTGTTTTTATTAGGTGACTAATATCACCAAGTCCTATTTCCAGACAGAAATCTTGTGTAATTAATATTAAGCGGGAATCCTGAAGACCAATTACGTACGAATATAGATACTAAATCGATAGTCATATTCTATGACTTTATGCCTAACTGATGTTTACTACTAATTATACCTGCTGCTTATATAGGTGGTATAGTTGCTGTAATCAAAATCAGGTACAAAAGCCAAAACTAATCTCTTATAAGATATTAGTACTAGGTGTTTAACTCTATAGCATGTCTTCTGGTGAGTAGTTACTAACATTACTTCTTTCTTAGTATTACGCTTATGTATATGTTACTACTCTAGCTTGGAGCAATAGCTAGCTGGAGATTGAATCCGCAGAAAGAAAAGTAACTCAATATTTGCCAAGATTGGGATTCAAACCCAAGCATCTTTCGATAGTGCAATGCTTCCAGTTAAACTGGCTAAGACAGAGTCTTGAGTGCAGCGCCTTAAGCACCCGGCAATCTTGGCTTGTTTCTTACGATTATTTTCCAATTATTTTAGTATTAGACCTTGCTACTCTACTCACGAGTTACTCTACCAACTTTGACCAATAAGGTTATCTTTCACCTGTCTAGAACCTCAAGGCATCCTAAAAGGTCATAACAGACCTGAAGCGTACCTTCCCATCAGCCATCTTATCAAACGCCAGCTTGTAATCCGTCATGAACGGGAACGTCTCAATCATACACTTCACCCCGTGCAGATGCGCAAACGCAATCGCATCCTCCGAGTCCTGCTGATGTCCCGAGTTCCAACCATTGACGCTGAGACCTTTGATAACCATGGTCTTGGTGTCAAACTCGACAGGCCCGAGAGGAGCAAGCACCAGTAACTTTCCTCGAGGTGCAAGGCCTGCGACAAGAGGACTAACAGCTTTTCCATTGGGGGCCGTGGCGACGATCATGTTTGCGCCTCCGAGCTTCTGCAGCGCCTCTGCAGCGTCACCAGCGCTGGTGTCGATATAATGATGCGCGCCCAACTGCTTCGCAAAATCCTGTTTATCAGCGCCATGGCTTATCGCCACAACCGTGTAGCCCATCTTGGAAGCGTACTGCAGAGCCAAGTGGCCGAGACCTCCAAGGCCCTGGACAGCTACGACGCCGCCTTGACGAACACCTGCGTTTCGCATGGCGCTGAAGACGGTGACGCCGGCGCAGAGGAAGGGGGCGACTTCAGCGGGATTGGCATCCGCGGGGACTCGAACGGCTGCTTCGGCGCGGAGGAGGACGTACTCTGCGTAGCCGCCGTCCATACTCACGCCGTTGACTTGTTCGTTGTCGCAGATCTGGAACATGCCTTGTTGGCAAGAGCGGCATGATCCATCATGGCCTATTCGTCAGCTGCCATCATCACAATAATCGGACTGCTTTAATCTTACCTCCATGCCATCCACCTCCGACTCGTTCCCCAATCGTAAACCGGGTGACACCTTCACCCATAGCGACAATATCTCCGACTGCCTCGTGGCCGGGTACACGGGGGAAGACATCGCCGAAATTGCCCTGCTGGACGAATCGGTCAGAGTGACAGACACCGCAGGCGACAACTTTGACGAGGACATAGCCTGGTCCGGGCTGTTTCAACTCGACATCTCTGATGGTTAATTCAGCGCCCTTGTTGTCGAAGAATAAGGCCTTGTAAGTCTTGGGTAGGGAAGAAGTCATGATGATGGATGGATTTGGGAAGCTCTGAATAAGGGTGTTAAAACAACGCCTGAGTTTTGTCTTTGGAAGGAACTGCTTCTAGTTTTATAACCTGAACCAAGCATCGCAGCAGCTTCTCTTTCTATCCTTAAAATCATGTTTTCCATCCCCTGCAGTGTAACTGTGTAAGTTTCTTATCATAAGCAACAGTGCAACACCGCAATACCCCGCCAGGTTTCTCTCCCGCCCCGAGACACAAGAGTGGTCAATGGGGAACGAATGTCGAGCACCGAGCACCGAGCTCCGCGAAAAAGGGATGCAATGAATCTAGATAATTCGGACCTCATGCTTATGTCACAGGCAGTAGAATATTGTGGCTGCTTATTGAGCATTGCGTAATGAACAGTTGCAGTCGGGTAGTTCACCATTGGTAAGAAGCTATAATTAGTGCGCGTTTGCTGACATGTTGGGAGGACTTTATTGAGGGTAAGACATATCAAGCAAGATGGAAAGGCAAAGCATGATGTTTCCAGCTCTCTGTGGATAAGTGCTGCTATGTCACGAGACATGTTGACCTAGAGCAGCCTTCTCTTATAATATAATCTGCAACTTCTTGTCAAGTGTAGTAAATGGCCAAGTATTAACTTCGCGTAAAATATCTCAGCCAGAAGCTTAAAACTCATCATAACATCACACGACAAATGTCACTCAATCAATTTGAACCATGATTTACAAATCCAGCAATTATTAATAGTATTGGAAGCAAGTAGATACAGAGTAGGTTAAAGATTTGTACATCCAAGGTGCGAGTCCATCCCGAGATTAGACCTCTTACGAGACACTACCACGGGAGGACAACACCAACACATCATCAGCATTCAGCAACAAGCCACCCATCATGTCACCACAAAAGGGACCGTCTCGCTTTGCTGTCTACCAGATCGAATCTAGTAGTGAGGAGTGCTGGGAGCAGGGTAAGCGTTCTGGGGCTTGGGCTGCTCGTACTTGGGCTTAGGCTGCTCGTGGTGAGGCTTAGGAGCCTTGGGCTTCTCGTGGTGAGGCTTGGGAGCCTTGGGCTTGTTGTACTCAGGAGTCTTGGGCTTCTCGTGGTGGGGCTTGGGGGCCTTGGGCTGCTCGTAAGAAGGGGTCTTGGGCTTCTCGTGGTGAGGCTTGGGGGCCTTGGGCTTCTCATGGTGAGGCTTGGGAGCCTTAGGCTTCTCGTAAGAAGGAGTCTTGGGCTTCTCGTGGTGAGGCTTGGGGGCCTTGGGCTTGTTGTACTCGGGAGTCTTAGGCTTCTCATGGTGGGGCTTAGGGGCCTTAGGCTTCTCGTATGAAGGAGTCTTGGGCTTCTCGTGGTGAGGCTTAGGAGCCTTAGGCTTCTCGTATGAAGGAGTCTTGGGCTTCTCATGATGAGGCTTGGGGGCCTTGGGCTTCTCGTGGTGGGGCTTAGGAGCCTTGGGCTGCTCGTAAGAAGGAGTCTTGGGCTTCTCGTGGTGAGGCTTAGGAGCCTTAGGCTTCTCGTATGAAGGAGTCTTGGGCTTCTCATGATGAGGCTTGGGGGCCTTGGGCTTCTCGTAGTGAGGCTTAGGCTTGGGAGCCTCGTAGTGAGGCTTGGGCTTCTCATGGTGAGGCTTGGGCTTGGGCTTCTCGTGATGAGGAGCAGGGTACTCGGGCTTCTTGTGAGGAGGCTTGGGCTTGGGCTGCTCGTGGTGAGGAGCAGGGTAAGCGGGCTTCACCTCCTTGGGGGCCTCGTAGGAGGCATAGCTGGCAGCTGCGTTGGCCTCGGCGACGGGAGCGGCGAGGATGCCAGTGGCAAGGGTGAGAAGGGTGACAGCAGACAGCTTCATGTTGGCGGATTTGTTGTATTAAAAGAATAGAAAAGTTTAAAGAATGACGTTTGTCTCTTTGACAACGGTTGTTGAGAGGCAAGGAATAAAGAGTGTGGAGAAGGAGTGAGTGATGACTGAAGAGTGAAGAAGGGAAAGCTGTTAGGATGAGAGTCTTGGTCTTTTATATCTATCTTGCGGACCACGATGCATCTATTTTCAGAAGTGGAAAGTGACTTGCTCGCTTGACATGGTGTGATAATCTCGCATAACGCCCTATAGCGGTGGTCACTAATCGCCTCGCAGTCTCGCACTTGATCTCGTCTGGAGTAAAGCGCCACTGTTGAGAAGCTATTAACAAGACCAGGGGCGACTGTCACTCAGCCCCGTGTATTCAAGCGTGGAGATGAACTAAGCGCCCCTAAGTCAAGCGTGATTGTTAATATGTTCGTATCGACATATTAGTGTGGCTTTTATTACTTCGCCTTTCGCCATTGTTTGTTGATCCGTGCAAGTTGCTAGCATTGTCCAGAGTCTAGAACGTCTTTACCCCTGGAGCTAATAGTGGTCGGCTGAGCGCCTGCCGCCGGTGGAGGCGGTTAGCTGGGATTGGGTGTGGGTGTGGGGACTGCTGGGAGATCGATTGGCTTGGCGATTGAGATGTGGGATTAGGTGAGAGCTAAGCTTTTTAGATATGTCGTCTTTAGTTTTATGGTTTGTCAACAGGTCATATTTTAGTTGTGCATGATAGGTTGAGAAGATGTCAGGAGGCAAATGCTATGTGTTAGCTCAAGGGGACATGTTACTAATGGTCGGTCGCCTCCAAAGCTAACAGTAACCAAAGCTGTACAGCGGAGTTCAGATGCGCCTACCAATCTTGGCCTTAGCTCTTGTGGGGAGGAAAACAAGACACGGGATAGGTTGATCGGCATTCACGTGGACAGCAGCCAGTTCATCAAAGAAACAAACACAGGCCGAGCGTTAATAACTCGCCGCTCGTATTCAATCTTGTCAATCTTGACGGCGGCGCTAATTCAGGCAATTCAGGTCCTAGCGCCGCTACCTCCCCCCGCCCCCAGGCAAGCCTCAGGGGTAAACTTCCAGCTCCCGAGGAGTCCGGAGTCCCGAACTTAATTGGCCTATTATTGGATTTCAAGGCTGTCACAGCGGTTACTCTCAACGCCTTTTCTTTCAGCTACTGCAAGCCACGGGAGTCTTCCATTTCGCGGTCTTGAGAGAGCCAGTCGAAATCATCCAACAGGTTGAATTGCGCCAAAGAATCCCAATCGGTGGTAAAGTCAAAGCCTTCGAATCCCATGGTTGCTGGTGGAATGCTTGGGTTGTTTAGAATATGGTCGAGGACCTTTTTTATCACAGCCCTGATGTTTTGAGAGATTGAGCTGTTTGGCTGTGATGAGTTTGTTGCGTTAAGGCATCCGACAAGGAGGCTCAGTTGCTGGATAATAGAGGATCTGGAATATGTCTCGCCTGCAATGACATTCATACCTGGGGCGATGATCACAGGATCGGAGTCCATTAATTCAAGGCACAAGACAGCCCCGGCAAGAGTTGCATATCCCATTATCTAGACCAAAGAAATCAGCCACTGTAGATTGGGTTAAGAAAAACACAAGTACTCACAATCCATTGACTTTCTCCCTGAATTCCCGCCCATACATGCTTCTGCGTCCAGAGACTCAATGTCAAGACCACCATCTCAAAGCTAATAGTCAAAAGATCAACTCGTGAATGGCCCTGCTTGACTAGCGCCCGCTCCACCAAGAACAAGTTGAGCAAATGGTCGAGTCTGGTGAGGAGTTTAGGGTAGTCACTCTGGAGGTTGATGTTCCGGATTTCGTCGAGTGTACGGCTGCAGATAACGTGGGCTGGTAATCCGTGGTATAAATCTAGTTCCTTTACTTTGAGACTCCTATCGTCTATTAGTAAGTCTCGCGATTAAAAGATTGTGGTGTCTAGTACATGAGGTGCTCGAATGTGCAATCCCCAGTTTGGCTTAGCACACACTCCAGAATCTCGTCGCGAATCAACGCCACCATCATCCGAACGCGAAGCAGAGTAGTAGAGTGGAAACACCCGTCTGTTTCCCAGCCATCAGGATCAAGCCCTTGAACTCTTGTTCGGAACATTTCCTTGTCCGAAAGCAGTGCGCCATCATCCAAATCCAACGGCGGTTTGATGCAGCAGAATCGACGCGTTAGAAGAGGAGGACGTCCGACCAAAGTAGCAAGGAATTTATCCACCACGAAGATCTGACACCCGACGCGTCGACGGATTTCCATCGCAACTGTTGGTTCAGAGGATGCACCTGACGATTCTCTGGGCCGATTATCGTGGAAGCCAGAAAAGGTCAGCATCGCGACTGTTTCGGCGTGGAATTTCCAGTATGGAAGACCTGGTCTGCGTCAGTGAAAGCAAAGACATCTTGCAGAGCACGAAGCGCCTCACTGGTTTCGCCATGCATACACGCGTGTAGCACAGAGCGCTTGTACATCAAAAACAGCATGAGAGACCCCGAACTACCGCCCATGTTGGCGAGGGTAATACAGGACGAGCAAAACTCCGTACAACGTTCCAAGACCTTCCTCGACTCGGCAGTCATACTGGCAGAAAGCTCCCCCAGTGCTGTATATAAAAACATCATCCCTATCGCCTCCCATCGCAGATTCGGTCCTGAGAAGGTCTCTATCCAAGCTTGAGGGTCGTCTTGGTCTTCCTTCAGACTTCTTCGCGTGTTGATGCATATCATGCTGCCCAATTCCCGCAGTTTGATGAAGTTTCCTCTGTCGCGGAGATATGGGCCGAATGTCTCCCATGTGCTGGTGATTAACCTCTCGCCAATCTTTCTCACCCAGCCATCAGAGCTCGCGTGTGAGTGGAATGAGTCGCTCGAAGGCTTCTCTGGGATGGCTTGTAGTACTTTGATGGCCAGCCAATTGGCTCCTTGGTCCATATTGACCATGTTTTGTATGTCGACCATAGATGGCGCAGTGGTACTTGATGGCGATGGCGGTACATTCTCGCCTCTTGTCAATTGTGCTGCCAAGCTTGTTTCGGTCTCCTCATAAGCTGCTGGAAAACTCGTTGGGCCAAAGAATCCAAGCGGTGCCCGTGCCGCAGGGGAACTCCATAGTCTATCATCCGGACCAAAATGTCTAGGCTGCAATGAAGGTTCTCTTGATGTCGCAGCTCCCAGTGACGATTCATTTTCTGGTTGTTGGGATATGCTCGGCGCACTTGCATCCTGAGTAGCAGCGGCGTAATAGCAATTCGCTTCACCGTTAGGCCGCCGCCTGCAACGCCGACACACGGGATAAGAATGGTCGCACGCCACTTTCCGTCTCCGACAAGGCTCACAAGCTTGTTTTTTGCCATTTCGCCGTGTAACGAGCGGACTGGCCATTTTCTTCACGGCACTCGAGACAAGAGCTCAATCGATGTTAACAAAGTGCGGTGCTGAGAGCCAAGACCGAGCTCCGAGGACCGAGGGGTAGTGATAGGCTGGATACAATGCAGCCAGTAGTTAAACCGAATGAAATATAGTGCTTACATATTTCCATAATTTTTCAGTTACACCTACGTCATTTTAATTTCTTTCGGAAGACTTCCCTGCAGTCTTTCTTACTTGTACTAATTGTATTATTATTATGTAAATGCATGAATACTTCAGCAATTCTAGAGATATGTAAAAGATAAGCTGTAGATAAGCTTCAGATAAGGTAAGTCAGCCGAGCATAGACTAGTACCTAATTATAGTATCGGACCAATACTTACCCGATTTATCACTTATTATTCCTTGACATTAATGCCTACCCTGTGCACTTGTTAAATGATATATGATTTATCTAGCTGCCCGATTCTAAATAAGGAATCAGAATGGCTTGGTTTGAACGGTTTGGTAATCAAATTATAGTGAACCTGTTATATCATTTATATCTCTAAAAATAAACAGCCCCGGTAACTATTTCGCTGTCCATCACCGGTTGCGAATGTCAGACTTTTGGTTAAGAATGAGACAAAGGATGTAAAGGCGGAAAGGCGGTAGCTTGAAGGGATTCTTAAAGTCCTTATTATAAAGACTTTTACGAAGACCTTTTAATCGTCCGGAACAAAACTTGCGTAATGCTAATGTTTATATAAGGACCAGCCTATTTCTAATGAAGTCCAGAGAATATTTCAAATTGTGTGTTATCAGCCCAGATTTACTTTGATGTAGAAACAGGCCACTCAGGTTAGCAAAGGTCTCACTGGGAAAAACTAGAGCATCATGTATGGTACCAGTGACAAGAGCTTGCTGGGGTTAACAAGCGGAGGAGAAGTGGTTAATCCGAAGATAACTGAGTTTTACTCAGAAGTCCCTTATTACTTCAAGTGATTTAACAAACTTCTCCCAGATCTTAACATAACAGATACTGATCAATCTCTTAGCATGGCCATTCCGCCTTCCCAATCCTCTAATCCTTCCGCATCACATCCTTCCAGACCCAGGCAGGACTCCACTCAGGCCAACTAACAGCCTAAAAGGGATATGATCAGCGGTAATCGTTTGTGAAGATGGTAAAGCCTATCGTGTGGTGAATCCAAATCTTATAATATTCCACATAAGACTGAATAATTGTTCTGAAATTGACAGATAAATTTAGGCCATACTAGACCTGAGCTTCCTAATCAGGAGTCTGTTACAGGGAAGGTGTTCCTACAGTTACTAATAATGCAGAGAACCGAGGAACATTCCAGCGCTTTAAGTAGTATTGCCTGGAAGCAGTTTTAATTCTTGCTTTTATATGCCCTGTGATTAAAAAATTCCATCCGAGCCTACAGGTGACAGAAGGTTGAAGAGCCTGTCTTACACACTGTGGCCTTAATTGTAGTCTCTATGGTAGTAGATACTGAGGCTTTGACACTGAACTGTTCACATTACTATTTATAACTTGATATAGCTCAAGATTTGCTATTAATAGCTATATTCAGAGCTCGCTTGTTGTCTCTCGTACATAACACAGCCCAGTTCAAACCAGGACCTAATGTCTGTCTAACCTGATTCGGCAATAGCTGTGTCCCCACTGATTACACTGAGAGACATAAAACCCGCATACCGCCGTCAAGTCTCTTTCAATGCAGTATTAGCGAAATGTCTTCAATTACAGCCGATCTTGTCCTCCCGCGCCCCGGCGCTTCATCTGAGAACTCTCAGAAGCCAATCTCAGGACCATCGGAGGCAGCCTTCATAGAGACCTTTGGCGCACTGCTACCGACCGCCAAGTACCTGAGCACTCCTCAAGGAAAAGCAGCTTACTATGAGATACTCCCTTCATCGCCCAGCCAAACTACAGCCGAGCCTGATCGGGTTTTGCTCGTCCATGGTGTCCAGACTCCAGCACTTGGTATGCTACCGCTTGCGCGAGCACTCGAGAAATCCTTCCCTCAAGCTCATCTGGTTCTGATTGACCTCTGGGGTCACGGATTGAGTGACACGCCTGTCTTGCCGCATGAGCCGGCCTTATTTCACCAGCTACTCGACGACCTGCTGGATCACTTGAACTGGCCTACAGTTCATATCGTCGGTTTTTCCTTTGGAGGTGCAACAACCGCCAGTTATGTCGCATCAAGATCATCACGAGTCAAGAGTTTCGCCCTCGTCGCTCCAGCCGGGCTTCTCCAATCATCTAACTTCACGACTGAAGATCTAAGCAATCTACGTGGCGACAACGAAGCACTAGCAAGGAAATGGGCCCTCGAGTTCCTGGAGGGTGGCGAACTCGTCGTGCCTGCAGACTGGAAACAGAGGGTTGCCAAGGGAGAGATTGTTGCTGAAGCGGTGCGAGAGTGGCAGATGCGTGAACATCCTGGACATACTGCCTCCGTGGTTGGTATAGTCAGAGATGGCTGTGTTATGGACTCACACGCTCAGTTTGTCAAGGCGGCGCAGACCGGAATTCCTTCAGTTGCGGTGCTTGGAGAGCTGGATGACTTGTGTAGTAAAGAGCAGTTGGCTGAGGTGGGGTTTACAAATGTCTTTGTTGTTCCTCAGGCTGGACATGGTGTTGTGCGAGATAAGGTCCAGGATGTTGCGAGTCTGATCACTGAGTTTTGGACGAAGCTCTATCGATCTTAGATAGAGAAGAATATAGCAAGTGTCTTCTTTTCTCGCAGAAGTGGAAAATGCTATTATTTTCCGTCATCTCAGCTCTCTAAAGTCAACAGAATACTGATTATATTATATTTAAGCAACTAGGTTTTATAAGCAGCTTATAGATGTCTTTGCAGTTGTTAGGTAGCTAGATCAGATTAATGCACGCTTTGACCTTGACCCTGATATCTAAGAGCCGCTGACATATGTGGCTATGTTCACTCCTTTTGGTTGTCTTGGATCTTGTGGGTCTGTATGCAAAGAGGGAGGGCCTGACTCAGTTTCTATTTATGTTTATACCCGACCTCTTATCTTTCCAACCCTTTGACTTCCCATTTTTGTTCCTCTTCAAGTCCATTTAGTACCATGTATTCCTCTGATACTACATATTAATTAGCCCATTATTACCGTCACACTCATACGGCCTCAGTTCATTTGCACCAAACTCGCATAAAATGGCAATGGCTACTATTACAAGCCTGCCCCCTTCCAGGAAGGTCATGGTTTGCATATATTATTGTGGGGATCAACCGGTCCGGCGACGAGACTGCTGAATGTATATGCTCCATGCTCAGGTATTTCTCCACCGTACCCAAGTATCAACCTGAAGAGATTTTCTTCGCCATAGGTAATATTGGTGTAGAAGATGGTCCTTTTGATAAGAGAATACTTTACTTGGAGCCCATATCCAAAACCTTCGTGTTTTACTTGGGTTCGTGCGAGGATGCTTCGGCTGGTTGTGATCACATCAGACATACATACCTCATCGGGTCTAATCGAGGATATGCTTGGATGACCATGCATATACAGCCCATTTAAATGCCCCAATAAATCAATGGCATTGGATCGATACCAGTCGCCAGCAGCTGCTGGAGCTACCCGGGGTTTGCTCTCGCGGGATTGACTACGTACGTCATCAAGAGCTGGAGTGAGTACAGTAGTTATATTTACGACCTTCGGTGTCTGATCCAATACAAAGAAAGACATGCACCTTGTGATTCGGAGGCTTATCCTAGAGTATATAGCCCGCAAATCATTCAGCTGAGTGGGCATAGCATCGGAGCTGACCACCTTACAGCCTGGCAGGCCTTATAAAACCTTTATGGAGTACGTATACGTGTCTGTGTCTCAGTTGTGAAAGCATGTGTTGGCCGCTAGTGGTCGCTTGTGCCCGAAAGCAGTTAGCGTTTATTGTAGTGCTCAGCTGAAAGCTCCTCATCATGGTCATCAGTGCCGCTCCCTTCTCGACGTCAGTGGCTGGCTGGCCGCTGGTCTTCTATTTAAGCATTTGAATATGTCGCGTCTTTAGCTTTCTTTCACATTACCTCCCTCAATTACCAACCTTTTTCTTTATCCACCATTCCACCAACTCGTACAGCCACATCTCAATCAAACAAGCGCCGCCAATATGCCTACCACTATTATTAAGAGTAAACAGGAGTTCGACGACCTTCTCCAGTCCCACAAATACGCCGTCGTTTATGCAACTGCGTCTTGGTGCGGGCCTTGCAAAGCTATTGCCCCGTTCTTCGACAAGCACGCCAATGAATATGACGATGTGGTTGAGAAGATCACATTTATCAAATTCGACACAGACGACATTCCTGATCTTGCGCAAGAGCTTGGCATTCGCTCTATCCCTACCTTCTTCGCCTTCGAGGATGGTGAACGATCCGATAATTTATCTGGAGCCAACCCTCCTGCACTCCAGAAACTAATTACAGAGTTGGGCGTTAAGGCGCGCGAAGGGTAGTCGGTGGTTACTCTCGACTTACCACCAGGTACCAGCCGTGGTTATAAGAACGGGTTGTTATCCTTTGTATGATGTAGATAGCTTACGTGCTAGCATGTGGCACGTATGATTTCTATCTTTAAGGATATTAGACAGAACCATGAAGTCTCCTGGCAGCGCCAGTAAAATAAGTTTATCTAATGTTCCTTAGACATGCACTTGCTTGTGTGTTCTTTCAAGTTAGGTAAGCACGGTATTAAAAGAAATGCTTTTTCTTTGTAGGATTAACTAAGAGCCGCCGACGCATATTGTTAGCGGTAAACAAAGAAAGCTTTAGTTGCAGCGAGTTTGACAGGATTAGTGTTGAAGAAGTAAAGCTACTCCATGGCAGCTGTCGTGGCCACGGTAATTAGGTATAAGTAGAGTAAATAAAGAGAACGGAAGGAAAGTTAAGACTCCAGTAATAGTAAGAAAGCCAAAGGTAGTAAGTATAATCTAAAAATTATATACTATTATAGGACCCTCGCAAGACCCCTTGAACGCTTTCCACTCTGCATGTCCTTGAACACCTGTTTCCCCAGCTCATCATGTATGCTTTTGATCCAAGGCAAACTCCCCATCATCAGACGCGCAGTCTGCCAAGACATGTCAAAGCTCACCGCGTCTGCCCACACACAGCATGCTATGGGGTTTGAGAACTCAACTGTAGAGAGGTAACCCATTAATAGGAGCCAAATGGTAAATCCTCTGTAACCATCTCCTCGACGCTGGAGGAGCATGTAGCTCATTTCGAGACGAGTAATAAAATTCGGAAGACGAGGTTTCTGGACAGGGCTTCGGGAGAGCGTAGATATGAATGCAAGAAATCCGAGTCGCAACGCCTCGCCCACTTCTGGGATATGTCCCTCTCCGAGATTGATCAGCTGCGTTTGAGTGGTGCTAACCCTCGTCTGAAAATCATTCCAACTCAAGTACGTCCCTGAGACCTTGAACTGGTTGATGTCGTGAGCCAATGTCTGCAGGCTCTGATAGCATTCTAGCAAACTCGGACATATCGCAAGTAAGCCCAAGATATCCGAACTACCGAGTGGTAAGTCAAAGAAGACATCTGTGACGTTTTCTGGACCAAAGATTTCAAGCGGGAAAGAAAGTGGTCGGCCAGTTGCCAACGCAGATCTAAGATCAAATTGCTGTATCTTAAACAAGAGCCGAGGATCCACAGAAGTGGGCTGTTCACACAACTGGAACAGCCTTCTTAGCCCGTCAAGATGCGTCGCCACAGCGTCATAGTCGTGGAAAGCCTCTGCGCCAAAGAGAAGTATGAGAATGATGAGGAAGGTAGAGTGTGACCGCTGTGTAGCCACCTGGTGCAGCTTCTGGTTCAGGGACGATAGAACTGAACTAAGCAGCAGTTGTGTTTTATGCGAAAGTTGTTTGCCACCGCAAATATCGTCTACTGCATATGTGGCGAAGAAGACCGAGTTTAGAAGTACTTGATTATCGCTCAAGAGCTTGAGGTAGTCAGACATCCTCTGTCCTTGGTCTTCTGGGAAAACGAGGTATGGTTCCAGGGGATAAACAGTCGTGAGTAAGTCATTATACTTCATAACTGGTATTAGGGATCCGCATCAGTGATTGAGTTCACGAGAGGAACGAGTGGGTAACTGACCGGTGAACAGTGTCGAGGATGACATGTGTGGTAAGTCTAGGCTGAAATGCCTGCTCCTCAACTGTAGAGACCTTAAAGGTGGACTGCATGTTGTAGTGCCCTGGATTCTCGATGCAGCAGTAGTACCTGTCTTTTCAAAACGCTCTGCAATGCCCGATTCTCTCGGAGAGCCCTGTGTACTCGGTTTGGTTGTACCCGCCGTCTTTTGTGTGCGTCTTTTAGAGCGCCGTGAATCCTGTCGGACATTGACGCCCATCATACAGCGGCTTCGAATAGTGGAGCGACTACCAGGCTCCAAGGGACGCCCTTGGCCATCTACAGTCAAAAAGGTAAACCCACTATCTGTCATCATGAAAATCAGCGATGTTGAAAAGAGAATAGTCTCTGACCTGAGCCGAAAAAGGGTTGTATTGTGGTTTCTACTGTGTTTCTGAGGGTTTGTTCCTTCGCGTGCAGACCCTGGGTAGGACCCAGTAATTAATTAATAGCGCTTGTCGCTGACAGACCACATTGACTACCGAATCCGGTTAGATTTACTATCGGTATAATCAGGCCCGAGCACTCCAACCAGAATGGAGCCTTGAACGATCCGGTCTAGTGCAGATCATTGCCAACTAAACCAATTAGGTGTCTGATACCATCAGGCTACTAACCAGTTTTGGACAGCAATGTGGTTTTTTGTACAAGAGTCAAGGGGTATTGACTGTGATTTTGCTAGGAGGTTTTATATGAATGCTATGAGGGAGGATGGCCAGATTGTAAACTGAATTGAGACTAAGCGCGATATACAGTTAGGGGACAACACTATACAGACTGAGTAATGGTGCAATTGCTAACATGACGAACTTGTATAAATAAAGAGAGCCCTTCAACAGAAAAACTCAATCAACACATCCACTCATCTCTAAAATGGCAAAAGACACCACATTCACCAGCGCATCCTCCAGACTCCCCGCTTTAACTCTTTCACCTGCCCAACTTTTCATCCAATCCCAGATCTACACCAAACCTCAAGATGTCCCCAGTGATCTCGACCTTTCTGGCCAAACAGCGATTATCACCGGCGCCAACAATGGTATCGGCTTTGCATGCGCCAAGCTCCTCCTCCATCATCGTCTGAGCCATCTCATACTCGCTGTCCGTTCTAAAGAGAAGGGAAATGCGGCCGCCGAACAACTCCGCAGCGCTTCACAGGAGACTGGCTGTAAGATAGATGTCTGGGAACTAGACATGGGGAGTTACACCTCAATTGCGGAGTTTGTGAGACGCTGTGAGGGTCTTTCCCGGATTGACTTTGTTATTCTCAACGCTGGTATGGGCGGCTCGACTTTTCATCGTAACAAGATCACAGGCCACGAGGAAACGATACAGGTCAACTTTCTATCCACCATGTATCTGTCTATTCTTCTTTTGCCGATCCTTAAAGAAAAAGCCCCTCCATCAAAACCTGGTCGCCTCACCATAGTCAACTCGGGAACGTCGATGCACTGTGAGCTACCTGAAGCCAAGGCAGAACATATCATCTCGGCACTCGATTCAGAAGCTGGATATGACGGTATGCAGCAGTACTCAAAGTCGAAGCTGTTTGGTCAGCTATTCGTCGACAAACTGGCACAGCACGTCGATCCCAACGACGTGATCATCAATTGTGTTGACCCTGGAATGACCAAGGGCACAGGGCTAATGGACAAGTCCTCGGGCGTTATCAAGTTTGTCATGTCTATTGTGGCGAGACTGTTTGGACGATCTGGTGAGCAAGCGGCTTCAACATATGTCGATGCTGCTGTTGTTAAAGGGAGAGAGTCTCATGGCTCATTTCTCATGGACTGGAAGGTTTGCCCGTAAGTAAATTTCAATGCCAGTTTTCTCTGATGTTTCATACTGATATCATTATAGTTTCGGGGTGTATTACTATACCGATGAGAGAGCAGAAGTTCAGGGCAGGCTATGGGAGGAAGTAATGGATGAGTTCGCTTTCGTTGACGTGGATAATGTTATTGAGTCCATGAATAGACCTGAATGAAGGATTGAAGGGTGGTCTACAAGAAAACAAACGGAGTTCCTGCCCAATAAGACATCTCTCTTATCACGAGGTCCGTAGGTCGTACGAAGCTGTCAGCACTAGTCTAGTTTTGGTGGAAGCACCTTCGCTCTCGGAACTGAACATAATTAATATTCCTGCATTATCGAATCCCGCAATTTCCTTCAATAGGCATCCTTATCATTCCTACGCCGCTGATTAGTCGTGTTCTGCCACATTGGACCGCCCTGTCCTCGAGATAATATTAATATAACCTCCACGTCCCCGCATCTTCGTTGTTGCAATAACTCACTTTGCCCATCAAGTATGAAAACAAGTATGAACAAAATGATTTCAGGATCAAACGCCCTCGTCGTGGGAGGCACAAGCGGAATTGGCTATGCCATAGCTAACCGGATCGCCACGGCGCCCAACTATCAATTCTCCGCAATCACCATCGTTGGCCGCAACAAACCCAAGATCATGCCCGCCGAAAATGTGTCTTTTCGTGCCTTGGACGCAAGCTCTATGCACGAATTGAAGCAATTCGCACATGAATTTCGCAGCAATACCAGCAATAGCCCTCTTGACCTTCTTGTCATGACCCAAGGAATCATGACTCTCGCTGGGCGAACCGAAACCTCCGAGGGAATTGACAGGAAAATGGCACTGCACTATTACGGAAAACAGCTTCTCATCAGGGAACTGAGTCCTATAATGAGTCAGAACACAAAGGTTCTTCTTGTCTTAGATGGCTTGAATGGGAAACCTGAGAAACTCAACTGGGATGATCTCGACCTGAAGGAGACGTTTAGTCTAGCCAACGCGGCAAATCACTGCACTGTTATGAACGATGCCATGGTGCAGTACCACGCCAAGCATCAGGGCGAAGACAACAAAAGATTTTTCGCGCACGCATACCCTGGCGTCGTGGACACTTCCACACCGCGAAACTCACCCTGGTACTTCCGCGCCGTGTCAAAGGTTGCTTCCAAAATAGTCGGGTCGACGCCCGACCAGTGTGCAGAGAGGTTACTGGATGGCCTGTACAAGAGTGCTAAAGATAGAGAGGCGCAAGGAGTATTCTGGAGCTGTATCGATAACCATGGGAAAGAGGTTCAGGGCAAGAAGGAGTGGAGTGAGGAGGAGACCAAGAAGATTGCTGATCATACCTGGGCTACTGTTGATGGCAGTTAGGCTGTACGTGGCGGGATACCTGGCATAGGGATTTATGAAAGAGATTAAGTAATGGGATGCGGGTATGGTGATCTTGAGTAGATATGTTTGGGATGATTAACTGAACACCCTTTCTAATAAATACCTCTTATACTATGCCTCTGTCTCTTTACATGGAACCATTTCGGATTGCTCACACCACTCAACCCTTAGCTCCTCTTTGCCGAAGTATGCTTATAACAGCCTCACGCCCAGACTCAGCAGCATAATCTAATGGGGTTTGTTTCGAGGTGGTCTTTGCTTGAATGTCCACACCAGCATCGATAAGAAGTGCCACCTTTTTATTCGAGTCCGTCCCATCCCCCAAAAACGGGGCATCCGGAAGTCCTGCCACGAGATGCAGAGCTGTCTCGCCCGTGATATTTCTTGCCATAATATTAGCGCCACTAGCAATCAGTATCCCCACGGCTTTTTCTTCGCCATATGCAGCAGCTGCATGCAGCGGCGTATAGCCCTTGTCGTTCTGTGCTTCAATCTCAGCACCTGCGTTGAGCAAGTCTTGTATGAGTTCGGGAGAGCTCTGGGCAGCCCGATGCAGAATTGTGTCGCCGTCTTGCCCTCTGGTACAAACATCTGCCCCGTGATTGAGAAGTAGCCTAACAGAAGCTGGCCCGTCTCCGATTGCATGGTGTAGGACTGGATCTCCGTTATTGTTAACAGCATTTGGACCAGCACCACAGTCGAGAAATAGCTGGACCATATCCATGAACTCATGGGCAGAAGCGATATGAAGCGCAGAATTGCCGTAACAATCTTTTGCCAAGACATTTGCTCCCGCATCTACAAGAAGCTTGGCAATCTGCGTCTCACCGAACAAAGCCACAACATGTAGTGGCGTTTCATAATCGACATTGTGCAGCTCGGTATCGGCACCAGAGTCCAGTAGCATTTTAGCTACCTCCACTGAGCCCAGGGCAGCTGCATTGTGGAGCGGTGTAACGCCGTCGTAGGTCTGCGCAGATACGCTGGCTCCGGCGTCGATAAGCAGCTTGACAGTTCTCTCGTCCCTCGACTGAACAGCGCAGTGAAGCGGCGTGAAGTGCCGAGGTGGTTCCGTAGCTGAGATATCAGCGCCATTTCTCAATAGTTCTTCTAAGCGCTGTATGTCACCCTGTAGGGCTGCTTGGTGTAGATTTATGGTTTCGGGTAATTGCTCTGTCATGTTGCGAGCAGTTAGATCTCTTGGCTTCTCGGGCACTACAAGCGTGAGTATGACTGGGTTTGTGAAAATAAGTAAGGAGACATTGATTTTCTTAACAAATTGGTTTTAACAGTTTCTAGGAAATGGCGTCTTTAATATGTTTAACTGTCTGAACCTTAAAAAGTGGCACTCAGGTCTAAATAGGCAGCAGCTCGGCAGCTGCCATTCTGGTTCTTCCTAGACCAGCTGAAAATGAGTTAGAGGAAGGAATGTGTGATAATGATAGGTCGAGGAAGTTCTGGTAAAGGCTACCCTTCACTCTAGTAGAGTATTATATCTTGTACGCAATACTTTCTACTACCTAGATAAAACTCATTCCTTAATCCAGACCTAATACAAACCGACTAGATGCAAAGACTTCCGCTGTTTCTACATCCCGTCTAGTCCTGTATCAATTACTCCCCTACTACTCACATATAACCCAGATCCTTAAAAGCCCTCTTCAAAATCTCGCGGATCACGTACTGCTTCCGGTCATTGTAATCCTGCACGGTTTCGCCCTTTTCAACACTCAGCTCAGCCGACTCCCTCTTCACCTTCTCATACAATTTCCGATCATCATCATTGCGCTTAAGCCAATCAGTGAAGATCTTATGCCGCTCCGCCTCAGGCGATCCAGGTCCCCAGACGTGCAAGTTCGTCGGCACAGGCTCATAATCGCAAAAGAAGCGATGTTCATGCCAATGCGGCTCTCTGAGAATAAAGTCGAAACCAGCTTTCTCAAGCGCCGATACATAGGATGCTTCATCGGTGACGTCCGGGACGGTTAAGTCGATGTCGATGACTGCTTTAGCTGGAAGACCTGGGACGCTTGTGGAGCCGACGTGGTCAATAGAAACGGCCGTGTCGCCGAGGGCGGACTCAATGCGAGCTTTGGCGCGGGCGAAATGCTCTGGCCATGAAGGGTCTGGCTCGACAATTGCTAATGGTAGTTTATACTTGCGATGGGCTATGCGTTCGACGAGAGATGGGTCGAATTCGGAGTCTTTTAGTAGAGCTTCGATAGAGTTTGCCATAGTGGAAATATAAGTAGTTTGAGCTTGTTATTATTATTACTGATAATGAATAATAGTAATTTGCCTTTATAAAGAAGGTAAGAGTAATATTAGGTTGTAGAAACTTGAAGTCCAGTGGTAATGTGGCCCGGGGGGGATAAAGGTTATCCAATCTCATATTAAGTGAATGGCTTCTTATTCCAGTTCCCCGCACACTGCTTTCTGCAATGATTTGTCATTCGAAGTGGGTGACTCACTCGCCGATAGCTACATTATCTTACTGCATAGAACAATACTCAGGGAAGCTAATAAATTAGAAATATATTATGTAACTCGTTATATGTGATAGAAGTAAATGGATAGAGTAGGTATGTTATAAAGTAAGTAGAACATGCAATTATCTACTTATATAGAAATGTAACTTGTTAAATATTAGCATTTTTATACAAGTACTCTTTCCATTCTTAAACTGGCTGTAATTCCAACACCGAGTCTCGCACAATGTTTACAGCTAATCAAGAAACGGGAAATTATCCCTGTCACATCAGACCCAGTCTCAACTGGAGCACTCCATTGATTAGCGCCCAACCCTGCTCAGCCCACCAGACCCTGCCTATTTCGGGGCTATGCTTACTGCAGCCCAATTCCGGTTCTCCGCAGCTGCTTCTACCTATTCTTACACTCAAGAACGGCCCAGCGTGAAGCTTCAATTATGGCCGAGGCTGTGGGTTTAGCCGCAAGCATCGCCGGCCTCGTCCAGCTCACAGGCTCTGTATTCAAACTCGTCACCAAATTCTGCAGGGAAGCCAAGGATGCGCCGTCGAAAGCCCAGGAACTCGCCACCCAGACGAGAGAACTTGCTGGTATCTTTGAGAACCTCAGGCTTCTTGCTTCTTCCCTTGAGACTGGGAGTTCGAATCCCTCGTTAAAGACACAGCATCTTGACTCGTGTCAGCGAACTTTGGATGAGATCAAGACCACTTTGGACAAAGCGCAGGCCGATTTTGACAGCGGCAAGTCTGCCAAACGGTTTTCGCGACGGTTGAAATGGCCCTTCTCACTTTCCGAAACGAAGGATCTGGTATCAGATCTCGTTAATCACCGCGCCACTATCCAGCTTGCTCTTTCCGCGGATAGCATGGATGCTTTACTGAAAAGTCTTTCAAAGCAGGATCAGATTCTTAATCTGATTGAAAGGAAGCTCAGTTTTGACACGAGGGTGCAGCTTAACAAGAAACGCAAGGAAGTCATGGACTTCTTTCTGCGAGTGAAACCTCAGGATTATCTTGATGTTTGTCGTGAGCTTCGGCATGAGGCGACAGGGTCGTGGCTTACAAGTAGCGACTCGACGTTCTCGGAGTGGATAGATGGAGTGAATTCTAAGCTGTGGTTGAGTGGTATTCCTGGTAGGTACTACCATGTGTTAATGTTATACACGGGCTAATATCTTGAAAAGGCAGCGGAAAGACAGTCCTCTGTGGATTGGTCATTGAAACTGTACTCGCACAAAGTGATGACTCAACAGCGGTATGCTACGCCTTCTGCGACTATAAAAACTCCGAATCTTGTTTGCCAGAGAATATCATCGCTGCTTTAGCCGTCCAGCTCGGTCTCCAAGGCGAAGAAGCTTTCGATGCTCTCGAGGAGTACTACGACATGTTACACCCAGAAGACAAACTTCCGATGCAGCCCAAGCTAGACGACCTTCTCGAGCTTGTGGAGTGTATGGCCGAAGTCTACGACAAAGTCTTTGTTATAGTCGATGGCCTGGATGAATGCGGTAACCACGTCTCACGGATGACGCAGGCTCTGAAGTCTGTCGTCGACAGGTCTGAGACTGTTAGCGCTGCATTCTTTAGTCGCAAGGAAGAGGAGATTCGTGAGGAGTTTGAAGGTCAGTTTGAGCATATTGAGGTTTCGGCTCATACGAAGGACCTGGAGGATTATACCCTTGCGGAGGTGAGCAAACGGAAGGTTCTCAAGAGGCTTGAAGAGACAAGTCCGTTGCTATACAAAGATATTCTCCATACGTTGGTACAAGGTGCCCAGGGCATGTGAGTAAACCTCCTCGCTACGTGAAACCGTCTAATCAGGTTGGAAAGGTTTCGCTGGGTGGCCTGCCAGATCGATCACATCTGCGACCAACCAAACAACAACGCCCGAAAGAAGGCCTTAAAAGAACTCCCCCCAACACTATTCGGCACATATGACCGTGTTCTACAGAATATCGCGCAGAGTCCTCCTGGGACACTAGCGTGTCTACAGAAGGCCCTTCAGTGGATTGCCTTGGCGGGCTATAAAATGGAGATCCCTGCATTATGTCAAGCAGTGTCTATCCAAAATGAAGTTGATCACATTGATAAGGATGACGTTATTGATCCTGAGATTATCTCTCGTCGCTGTGGGTGCCTGTTGCGCAAGTCCCTGGACGGAAACTTCTTCGAATTTGCCCATTTTACCGTCTTGGAATACTTGACCAACTCACCCGTTGAGGGATTTCGTTTCGCCGAGGAAAGTGCTTACCGATCGTTTGCTGAGACTTCAGTGAGATTCATCCTCCTCCCATGCTTTGATAGGACGCCTTCGCTCGTTGAGACGGTGGAAGAAGCCTACTGTGAGGTGCGAGATATAGAACATCCGTTCTATCGCGTTGCAGCAGAGATACCCTATGATCTTGACTGGACACATAGCCTCAGCCACACTCGGACAGCAATCCTCGAGGAGGAGCCTATTCTCAGCTTACTGAAGAGGTTATTCAGTAGAGAAAAGAACAGGCACTATCAACACTGGCTGCGCACTGTCACGAAACGTATTGCTGTGTTCCATGAGTACTCGTCTAGCCCATGGCATCTGGCTGCGTTCTTGACAAGTCCCAGACTATGCGGGTATTTCTTGGAGCAAGGCGCCGATGTAGATGCGGTACACAACACATGGACTCCCATGGCTACCGCAGTGTTTCAGATTGGCGATTACAGCTGGGGAAATGGCCAAGAGGATGAGAGAAAAGTGTTTTGGAGTGACCGCCACACCCAGGTCTTGAGTATCCTATTAGACCATGGTGCTGATGTGCGTTTTACAAGACGGGGACGAAGCACTTTATCAGCTGCTTTTGAGATCTTGAAAGGCCACAATCTATTGCCCTTTGTTCGTGCGTCGATACCAGTGCCAGAAGATGCCATAGCGGCCTTCTCGGATCGTATCTGGGACGACAAGTCAGATGATGAGTTTCTGCAAGCAGTCCTGCACCTCTCCATGGGTGAGGATGCTCCTACGCAGTGGAAGCCAATGGCAGCGCCCGCATTGATTCACTTCCGAAGACGAGGTCTTGGAGTTCCGGGCCAAACTGTTAATCTCCCAGCCGATACGTACACCAACGAGGACTATCCCAAGGCCCTTGAGGTAGCCATAGAAGCTGGCTATCCCGAAGACCTCTCTACACTCATAGCTGACCCGCGTTTCCACGACGAATCGTGTAGACCAAGCAACTTTGCACTCCTCAGCACCGCTGCGGCAAGTCGAATAGGCCGCAGTGGCGAGACTCTTAAGATGCTCCTTGACCTTGGCATAGACCCAAACATAGCAGATGCGAACGACCAAACTGCTCTTCATATCAGCTGCGAATCATCCAACTTTGACGTGGTGACTATTCTTCTCGCCCACGGGGCAGACTCGGCCAGGAGAGATAACAAGGGCCAGACGCCGTGGCACGTGGCGGCTTTGACTGGACGCGAGGATCTTCTCAAGCACATGTTCCAGCACGATGAGAATGCTATGAGGGCGCTGTCGACTACTGATCAAAACAAGGATACCCCGTTGGGTTGTGCCTCGGCGAGTGGCATGGTCGAAGCATGTTTGTATCTACTGGAGCTATGTCCCTCGGAACCAGCCTACTACCAATTCAGTGTGCCACCTCTTGAAGATGCAGCTATGACTCGTTCAAAAGAGCTTTTCGAAGCTTTTCTGGCGAAAGGAGATGTCGTTACCAGCGCCAATACGTCATCATCGACTCCCATGCATTATCTGTCTGGCAAGTGCACAGCCGAATTTGCCCGATACCTAAGTACAATGTATGATCCATTTGGCCTAGACGCTTCTGAGCGTTCTCCATTTGAAATGTTTTTCCAAAGATGGCTTTTTCTAAACGAAGACGCGGAGAAACATGACACTATTCCTTTGGATAGCGAACTGGTACGGCTGCTCCTTCCGAAGAACTTCGTCTTCGTGAAGGACACCGGGTCTGTTCACGCGTGGGAAATCATATGCACTTGCATTTGCCAAGCAGAAGTCTGCTGCTATATTCCTCAAGATGATAATGCGGGTGCATCCAGTGACATTTCTGATGATTGTGAATATTATCTCGCTGATGATATTTCTACTATTGTGGGGTGCGGGATACTCTCATCGTTCGAGAACACGCAGGGGGTTGCGGCCATTTTGCCTCTTATAAAATCACTGCGGCATCACCAACGGAGACATTTCTGTGACTCTTCATTCACAAGTCTAACCAGAGAGGTATTGCGAGTTTCCAGCATTAAGACCTCATTAAGCGATAACGAAGATTACTACGGCTTGTTCGTCAAAGCTATACGCGGGAACTATACGCGTTTACTCCAAGAACTGACTAATCAAGGAGTTGACCTTCTTCGGCAGGTACCAAAGAGTGTATCCAATACTCCAAAGTCTCTCTTCGAGATAGCCTGTGAGCGAGCAGAGCCGGATCTGTTCCAGGCCATGTTGGATGATATACCCTTTGAGCGTTTACACGTACCGGGCCCAACAGGCCGAACTCCAGTCGAGCTGCTCGTGTATGGAAGTAGCCCAGATAAGGTCCTTATACTCGAAGCACTTTCAAAGAAAGGGCCAATTTCCATGCCGGAAAGTTTAGAAGTGCCTTTGATTCTGAAAGCAGCAAAAGAGTCGGACTGGGGTCTGGTGAAAGGTCTTGCACGTCTTGAACACGACATGTTTGTCAGGTCGAATGGTGGGTGGGGTCTTGCTCAACATGCAGTGAACCAAGGTGATCTCGACATGTTTAAGTGGGTGATCGAGTCTGCATCGGAGACCGCGCAGTGGCAAACACTTTGCATCGCCAATTCGCAGAGCAGTCCAGACAGGGTGAGTCAACAGACGCTGTATGACACAAAAGTCTCACTTCTACATATGGGATGTCTGCATCCTCAGGTGCTCGCTTACATGCTTGACAATAAGCTCTTTAGCGACCTGGATATCACTACATATAATGGGAGAACACCTATGCACTGGGCCGCCTTTGGCGGAATCGTGGCTGGCTGCCAGATGTTGATAGCCCAAGGCGCAAATCCGTCCATCCGGGACGAGAGCGGGAATCTTCCTATCGACTACGCCGATTCTCACGATTACGAGGACGTTGTCACTCTGTTGCTTGAGGCTGGCTCGCCGCAGCCGAATGAGCAATCCGCAGATGACAAACACATGAATAACACAACATTTACCATGAAGCCAGAGATGCTACGTCGATTACAATTTGAAAAGGCCATATGGGATGGAGACTTGGCCGAGTGCGAGAAGGCGTTCTTGGCAGGATGCTCCGTCGATCGGCCTCTGCCCAGTTGCCTATGCTCGCCTCTATTCCTTGCTATCCGGGCGCGCCAGGAGCATATTACTGCTCGGTTGCTCGATCAAGGAGCCAGTACTCTGGATAACGAGTGTCACCACAACGTCTACAAGAAACTTGTCGCACATGCTGCGGACTCCATGGACGCTGTGGCTCATATGAAGGGCATCTTGACCACGTCCTTTAAACAACAGACTATCTGGCACACGGGTTTAAGCACGGCTTTACATATAGCTATCCATCGCGAGGAACCAGAGGTAGTCAAAGTGATCCTGGAGCATTTTAATCTACATATCAAGGACTACCAGTAAGTACAAAAGTCCAATTTCGAGGGGCACGTTTAACAAAATCAGCAATTCGTGGAAATATGAACTCGGCGATGACTTCAACACAGACTCGATCGAAGAATTTCGAACAAGATTCATGAGCCAATCTATAAACACCCTGTCTAGGGGTAGAGGCACATTTCTTCATCTTGCAGTAGAAGTGGGCAATCTAGCCATGGTGCAAATTCTCATATCAAACGGTGCCGACGTGAACGCATTGGATACACGGTACGAAACACCTCTAATGGTCGCCGCTGCAAACAACCACCTCTCTATCGCAAAAGAGCTGCTTTCTCAGGGGGCTGATCCCGAGCTGAGGGATATTTCCCCATTCACCGCAATGGCAATAGCAGTTTCCCGAGGAAACACAGAGATGGCCCAGCTTCTAGAGTCGGCGAGTCCGCTCTCTTTACAGTTCACGACGCCGAATGGAACAAACATGCTGGGAATACAAATATTCGGTGACTCTCCGGCGGAAACCTTTCGGTATCTAATCTCCAGGGGAGTTGACCCTCATCATCGCGACAGACACGGGTATCCCATGCTATCCCGGGTGATGCTATGGGGATATGCTCGATACTACATTATATCCACGTGTCAGACGAGTTTCTCCCCTGTGAGCAAAGAGCGCCTATCTTTCAACCCCTTGGCGAAGATAGCTTATGAGGAGAGTCCCCTTTCTCTCAAGCGCTTGTTTTTCTCCCTCTCGCCTACGACGAGACAGGTCCTAGTCGGACAGGATGATAATACTTTTGGCACGCCTCTCTGTGTGGCTGCGTCACGGGGTAATTCAAAGACCGTGAAGCTACTATTTACTTTCGGAGCAGATATCGAACAATGCGGTTCTGTGTTTGGAACGCCTGTTATGGGCGCAATTAGTTGTGGAAGGTTTGAGATGGTAAAATCCCTGGTCAGAAAGGGAGCCAGACTAGAATACTATGACGAGGATGGGCATTACAGAAGCGGGTTAAAAGCAAGTCTTCCACATCCGAAAATTACTCGTTGGCTGCTTGTTGGGAGGTATCAAGATCAAGCAAAATTGGCAAACAGCTCTTATGGCACAAATCAGATGGTAAAGCCGTGGAGTGGGAAGAGGACAATTAAGGTGGCGCTGCTGAGCTTTGAGTTAAGGGCATGGGGAGAGTCGACACTTGACTATTGCATTAGGCTGTACTCATTGAAGAAAAGATTCATAGGGGAAAGGGTTATGGGGGAACTTATCTAGCTTACTCTAATATGAGCAGGTTGTTAGGATATAAGGTCTTGGTAAACTTATACTACCCAGCCTTGTGCCAGTCATTACCAAGCATAAAATCACCCTCAAACTTTGAGCTCGGCTAGAAAATGGGACATATACTCTTCATTCATATTTCATAATTGCTAGGAAGCCTTGTTTCTATTTACTGTTTCTCACCTCCTAAGCGACCTCCTTCATCTCCACCTCATTCTTCATATCAGCCTTCTCATCCCGTGCCATAATAGCTTCCGTATCAGGCGCAAGTTTGTTTCCGTAGCGTCCGATCTTGTACCACGGCAACGAGAACAGCTCATCGGTACTCTCAAGCGAGCGTCCCGCCATTTCAGGAACAAACAGCCACACCCAGAGCAATCCAAGAATACAAACAGCAGCGCAGAAGAAGAAGAACCCAGCACTTGTCATGGCGAGTAACATGAGGGGAACAGCCTTGGTGTTGCCGTATTGGTTGGCGAAGTGTAGACACATGGTAATGGAACTACCCAGGGCTCGAAGACGAAGAGGCCAGATCTCAGCGTTGACGAGATACTGGAAGGAGTTCCAGCCCATGGTCCAGCCTACTCCAGAGAGATACAGCATTGTGACTGCTCCCACACCAGCTTGCTTTTGTGAGCTGGTCAAGGTACCGTTCTCTAAAGCCTCGGTGCCGACAACCGCAAGGAAGACGGCAATGTACAGAATAGAGATGAACTGCAGCGAGATACCGGCGTAGAGAGAACGACGTCTACCGATGAAGTCAACGAGGAAGAAGGCGCAGGCATAAGCAGAGGTCAGCTTCACCACACCCAAGATGCATGTAGCGAACAACTTCTCAGACTGGCCTGACTTTCCGAGCACGCCAAAGAACTCAGCTGCGTAGATAGTGATTGCACTTGCGCCGGACCACTGTCCCAAAAGCTGAGCCATGAAGCCGAGCATAAAGCGATATCTGTTGGCAGGAAGAGTGACGAGTTCGCGTAGCTTGCCCCATCGCGAGACACCGAGTACAGCCTCTTGCTCTCGCTCGAGTTGATCGCGGATACCGTAGATCTCTGCCTGCACGAAGGGGTGTGTTTCGGGGAGTTGGCGGAGCTTGCAGAGGGCCTTTGTGCTCTCGGCGTCACGGCCTTTCATGGTGAGCCAGCGGGGGGTCTCGGGGACGGTGAAGGATAGAAGAAGGAGAAGTCTGTAGTATGTTAGTCAAGATTGGTTGGATACCAGATCGGAGAACATACCCAGAAAAGCCAATGTGGCACGTTTGAGGCGCAACCCATTGGTAGCGAGAAGAGTCAGGCATGTTGATAGACGCGCCCCAGTTGCTGAAATAGGCAATCATGACACCGAGATATACTGAACCAGCAAAGATGTTGGTGAGCATACCACGGATCGCCCTTGGCGCCGTCTCAGCAAGATACGTCGGCCCCACAACAACGGTCATGCCAATGCCTAGTCCTGCAATAAAGCGTCCAGCAAGCACCTGTCCCACACTGCCATGGCTGGTGATCACAATAATAAAACCAACGAGCCACAGGAGGCAAAGAATCTGAAGGGATCGAACACGGCCGACTTTGTCGCAGAGGAAGAATGCAAGAAGGGATCCGGCGATGGAGCCGATCTGGACCATGCTGGTGATGTTTGACTCGACTTGTGCTTGGTGGTGCTCGGAGCCGTTCTCAAGGCCGAATTCGTCCTTGAAGCTCTGGAGGGTGACCATTCCGCCGACGAGGCCTTCATCAAGACCTCTACTGGCACCTAGAACGCCTATGGAAATTATTAGTATCTTTGCCACATGACGATAAGGGTTTACGAACCAAACACAAAAGTGCTCCAGTAAAGTCGCCAGTTGAGCACCTCGCTAGGCGTCTCAGCCATAGCAGCCTTGTTACCGAGTGTGAACTTCATCTTTGCGCTTCGTAACAACAATATCACAACAAGCGAGAAAAGAACGAGACCTGATCTCTTTCAACATCAAGGTGTAAACGAACACAGCGTTTATAAAGACAACGTCCTCACGACAGAGCCCGTGGGGGAATACAGGGATGGTATGAGTCGCGTAACGTGTGATTGGAGATTTCCCCGCAGCCTCCACACGCTCTACGGCTATTTTGTGCCGATTGTGGACACCTTGACAGGGTTGTCGCCCGTTCTAAGACGGATAACCCGATGGGGGAGCCCACGTTATTGTTGGGGTTAGCCATTCCCCGCACGGTTTTATTTGTGACTTGGGGAATTCTACTGACTTGGCATCATGCCTGAGTGAAAGATCCGGGTATATCTCAGCTTTTAACTCAACTGCTATCAATCCAGATTGTTTACAAGACTCATAACCACTCTTTCCCGCAACTTCACTCTTACTATCAAGCCCAACCATCACAATCCTTCTTCCCCACGGGAATTCTGCTTACCCCTCTTCACCTCGGCCAACTCCTAGGATCTGCACGGATAACCGGCACAAAGCGACCACGGACAACATTAACCCGCGGACCGCACAACCTATCACAAACGTCATAGGCAGGCTAGATACCTAGTCAGCTTGCTAAATGCTTATTTATAAGTGGTCACGGATCTTCCCCACAGATGCAGTTGTTGATGTTACAGTTGCATCGGCAAAGATAAAAGGCTAGAGAACGAGAGAAACCTACGTAAAATCCCCTTTCACCAAAAGATCCCGTGTCTCGGCGAGATTGTGGACTGGGTTGCCAGATTTGATGCCGACCCCATCTTCCTTGGCCTGTAATTTTGTGACGGATTTTAATAAGCATAAAGATTGAGTGTATCATTTGCCTGCTAGGCTGCTATGGAAGAAGTGAACAGGGACAGGTGCCTTTGACTAGGCTGGCCTGAATTTCTGGAGCAGACCGCGTTCAGATGTTAGCAGATGTTTTGTTTCTGGATAATATCTTACCCAATCAAGGCCACTTCCGCCTGGGTGCGGGAGAGCCTCACTGTCGATAGGGAAGTTCCGCGTCTGACCATAAAGCTTAATATTCAAGCGCAAACGGATATACCATAATTAGCTGCATCTCATTCCAAACTAGGGAGCTCCAGCCCCACGGATATCTCCTAAAGCCTATTATCATATTGCGTAAGTCAGCTATACGAAACACTAGCCTTTCCACATCATCGGGGTAGACCATGTCTTCTGAGTTCTAAGATAGCTAAATCTGTCTATCTCCGGTAGATTGCGGGGCCCCGGAATATTGCGTGAGTCGTGTATTATCCTACGCACTACGGTAATGTGGGCTCACATACCGGTGCGTTCCGTCGGATGTAGTGACAGAGTCTCCTGGTTGAAATAAACAGGCGGGCGGAGCCTCTTGAATACTGTCAAGACTCTGTCTAGCTTCGCGATGTTATTAAGCATAGACTTCTCTTACTCCTTATATTCTAGCTCGATTATTTCAGGTTCTTTCTAAGCAAAGCCAAGTCACTGGAGTTCCCTCATAAATCACATCTGGACGATGGCCTCAGCTATTTTGTACATCTAAGCAAGGCTGAAAGCTAATATACTCTAGAGTGGGCTGTGTTTCTTATAGCTGTGATATCTCTTATGCGTGAATGAATATAGTGTATCTTTTATCTTGTCATATTTGGGGCGTCATTGTGGCGCGAGGGCATAATAAGATGTAGGCTACAACATGTGCAGGTAAGGAGACAGGAAGTCTGGCGATAAGAGGGGATAATAGAAAAATATACGCGGTAATAAAAAGTTTCTCGTATCTAATTTTCTTATCGCAAGCTAATACATTATATCCCTGTTAATATTTTTCTTGAGAACTAAGGTCAAAGTATATTTTCGTATTATATTTTTAATCTTCAAATTAAGGACTAAGATCAAGCTTTGCTGTTACTCTATAAACCTTTTACGGAATATATTAGAGGAGGTTACCACATAGGGAATTAGCCATGTTTGTGCAGTTATTGTTATACTGCTGCTACATATGTATCTACTGGGAGCGGATTGGTAATGTTTATACCAAGCCGGAGGATTGCATATATTAATCCGAACCACTTATTTCCCCGCAAACCATAATCATTAAACATCTGGCTAAACCACTCTCCTAAGCTAATTCAATATCTAAATGCGATATATAGTATAATATCCCATAATGGATAGCGCAGAGCAAGCTTACAAGGCCACATGTCGGGACTTTTTTCTCGAGCGATACAGAGCTCGGGTTACCTTTACCCAGCTAAGAGCTCACCCCATACCCAACAATTCAGTCGATAATCTTTTGCCGTTTCTTCTAGATGACAAGCAGTTCTATCAAGGCCGCATCTATGCTTCGAGTAGCGCCCTGAGCAAAGGCAGCTTTAGCATTGGTGTACTACTATGGGAAGCCTTGGGGATGGTGCCCAACAACTTTATGGTCGCTTGTGATACCATGACTAACGCACACAGCTCTTTCTCTACAACCTACCAACGCCGGAAATTTCCGACTCACCTCACGACTAATCTAGCTTCCCAAGGTATAAGCTTTCGTGATCTGACTTCCTACCTTGATACCTGGCATCCGATGGAAAGAGACATAGCCTACACTATGGTGTATGGTGTCTTGCACACTTATCGCCATACCCTCCAGAGAGCAAATCTAGGTTGGTTATTTCCCAGTTTTATTACAACACTACTCTCTAGTTCTATACTAATGTTTTATCTCTAGAGGAGTTCTGGGGTTTAAAACCTTCGGCTAACAACTATATCTACCCTTTGGAATATGGGCTTATGGTCTTCATAGAAGAACAATGGAGCAGCTTAGCTTGGGCCTACTTGGACAGTGCCCTTTTGGCGATGCCTGATCTCCCAGAGCCGGGAGATGCAGAGTCCGCCTTCGCTAGTCGCATAAAAGAAGACAAGATTCACGATCATGACGAGCAAAAGGAGACAGCGCGTGCAGTCCACGTGCTATTTTCGGCTGCCGGCACTGGCAAGACACGGCAGATATTTGAACTTTTACGGCAACACTGGGGATTCTACATGCTGGCTCCAAATCTAGAACCCACACAAGCCTTGTCTACTGATGTCGACATCATCGAACCTCGGAGATACTTTACTTCCAGAGACACGTATACGATGTATGAGGACCATCCTCAGATAAGTGAAAACTGGAAATCCACTGCGATTCATGTCTTTCAACCACTTGTTGTTAGCCGAGTTGCTCTACTTTATGAGTTTCTACGTCGATGTCCGGAAGCAACACCGACTAAATGGCTATGGCTACAGATATCCTGCAAGGTATTTGACCCATTTGATGCTGTGTATAGACTCTTTCGGCTGGTGGACCCGGATTATCTGGGATTCGAGGCAGGAATCTCAATACAAGCGGAGATGCCAGGTCATTTGGTGCCAAAGTGCTACGAGCTTCTAGAGGACATATCGTCTCAGTCATCTGATGTGTCGTTATATCATTGCTTCGATGAAGCGCAGTATACTCTCGAGATACCTGAAGCGTTGTCTATGTTATCCGACCTTTACAACACGCTCACACTCTTCTTCACGTTGCCAGTGGACTATGAACCAAGACACGTTGACCACTCTGGTGAACGCGACAGCTCAGAAACAACTCCTCGTGAGATTGAATCAGCCAATGATGCCGCATCACGGAGCACCAGCGATGGTATGCCAAGGATAAACCCTGCGCTGGTGGTTTCGGGGACTTCACTCCAGATCGAAAAGCTGGAAGAAACCCTTGCTAAACTCTCTACATATACCTGGGGCGCAGACGAGATTCCAGTAACCAAGTGGGATAGTTATTTGGTACACAATGAGTTTCCATTGATTGCTTCCTATATGGACTTCTGGAAACTGTACGAGAAACACTTAACTGAGATTATCTCAGAGAGCAAGATGATACGAAACCACCAAGGCATTGATCTGCCACTACTAAGCCGAAGTGGTCGACCGCTGGCTTTCGGACAGACAGCTGAGGAGATTGACTTGGATGCCATGCGCAAATGGCTGTGGAAGCCCTTGGAGATCCCTCCAGTACCAGATATTCTGAGCTTATTGAATCAAGCTCATGTGTTGCTACCTAAACACAGCCCACGAATGCTCGCTATTGAAGAAGGTACCTCTGGTATGGACTTGGAAACCTTGCTCGACCATCATGATTCTGAGACAATTATATCTGTACTTATCTCCCAACTTGTTCTGCCATTTCACCAAAATGCTAACCCACAACTCGGGTCTTTTGGTGCTTCTGTGCTCCAACTGCTAGCATTCTACAGTGGTCTCCATAACGACGAGATAGCTAAGAACATTAGAGAGGATGCTTCATGCTCTTCAGCATCAGGCAGAAACTTCCAAGAGGTAGCAGGCATGCTACACGATATCTTCAGAAATCTCTTCATAAGGAATATTATCTCAACTTACAGCCTGAGCCAGCGCGGTCGATACAGGTGGTCAACAATCTATATAGAAAAGATCATGTTCTTGGCCCACTCACAAGCCTTCAGAGACTCCTCTTTGAAAAGCACCAAGCTTGCCCTGGAAAGTGGCAGGAATACAGCATATAATGCAGCTGTTAATGCTCTAAAATCTCAAATTCGAAAGATGAGAGCCTGTGGAAACACAGAGCTCGCCCAGGATCTATTTCGCGCTGGTATCCGGGCTGAGGTTATGAGTATGCCATCTATCTTTTTGAAAAAAAGCAATGCGGAATTGGTCACCTATGGATTTGCGCTGGTCCAGCGAGATGGAGAGACCGTACGTTATACACTAGCTGAGCCGATCGCCATTTACGCAGTGATGGACTACCTTCGCACTGAAGGCGGAAGTGAATATCAAGAACTGATGCTCCAATGGCTTATCAATACACAAGAGGACTACGAGGTCCAAGCAATGTTTGGAAAGGCGACAGAATGGTTTATCGCAATGGTACGTCTCCTTTTATCGAACAGGACCGTAAAAGCAGTGCCATCTAGGATATACTAATGAAAATGCAGTCACTTGATTACATACTCCGACCTCGTCCTTCCAGCATGTCTGGTATACCCAATCTTTTGAATGGATCCGCTCGTCGTGAGACTTTATTGAGCCTTTTGGCCGAGTCATTGACGTTCAATCCTGAAACAGACCAACTCTCTAACCTCAGATTGACTATCGATGTTGACAACTTTACACTGTCGGAATCATCAAATGTTTTTAAGTACGACTCTCTAGGAACCATTTGGAACTGGATGAAGCAATATCGCGTAGAGGGTCAAACCTCTACTCCTACTTTCATGTTCCCCGACATAAATGCTGGGCCAGATCTAGTCTTTATTCTTGAGCGAAATAAGGATAGGCAACAACTTTCTCCTCGAAACATAAGCAAGATCTTTATTGCTGTGCAGGTAAATTATTTCCCGCTCTGCCGCTGTATTCCCCCCACCAGTATTTAACACCCACTAGATAAAGACAGGCACAGGAACGCGATTCGAAAATGCTATGGAAACTCTGATAGAGGATAATTGGCACCGGAACCTAGACAAAAGAACACGAGACGCTGAGTCTGCCGAGCTGGAACATTGGCACAACACGCCTTTTATCTTGCTTCTGATCTGCACAGCAATCACGGTTAAGCAAGAAAAGATCACAAAGTGGATAAAAAAGAACGCGGGTAGGATTCCGAAAGGCCGTTTCGTTTGTGTCTTGGACGAAACAGTCACGAGTAACATATGGGGGCATGACTTCGTCGCTCTCGCGGACGCGATCAAGAGACAGAGTGCTCAGAAGAAGGAGGAGAGGTCACATTATAATGACAAGCGTGGAACGAGCGGGGCAATAGCTGGCACTAGCCTCACAGATCGGTCGAGAAAGCGAGCCCGGGCAGACTAAAGGGAGTGGTGAACGTTTCACGCATATGTTTCAGCAGACGTTCAACGTGTGAGGGGTTGAGGAAGCACCGTCCTTCTCTTGTTTGGTAGCTATAATTATTACCTGTAGGTAGAGAACTTTTATAGTTGCTATAGAAATCTACTGTGTGCTGTGTAATCTTGATTTATTAATCTCCTACTGTAGCTGAAAGATAGTGCTCGAAACTTGGTACTCTCGCAAAGCCTTGGTTGAGCCCTTAGCACTCTCAGCAACAGCAAGAAGACACTTCTTTCCAGATCTAACGAATCATTCATCAATGGCCTTGTCTAGTTACTGTATAATGCCATCCCAACATCCTTCGATATTGAGCAAGACGATACCACGAGTATGTATCCCAGGCTGGATCCAGCTCGTCATCTCGAATGTCTCCTCCATAGTCCCAAAGCTGCCACCCAGACCAATGAAGCCGCTGACTGGGCCGTCTGCCAGGATCTCTGCTATCATGAACTTCTTTCCCGCAGGCATGTCCTTGACGACAATCGATCGACCAAAGGTAGCTAACCCTACGAAGAGAATTCTAACTATCTGGTGCTGGACTGTCTGTCTGAGGGTTCTTCGGGGTTTTCTATTGCCACAGTAGCTAATTCCGGAGCTACTATTCACCGTAATGTCTAACATAATACCAGTGGGCTGCAATCGAACCTCATCAGTGGCTGTTGATCGCGATTAAGCATAGAAAGGAGTGGTGTATCACGCTCAAATAGGAAGCAGTTACGCTACATAGTTATTGAACGGGTCATGTAAAAGTGTACTTTCATGCTATGGACATAAGGCCTGGTATTATCTTAAGGCCTCGTCTTTAATCTTCTCAAAACTGAAGTTCCAAGTTAACTTCTTGGTACTCTCGTTATCTGACGACCCTCTTATCCCAACATGTTGCAGAACGCTCGGCGTGATAGCGTACTTCTTCAATCCACGCTCGTCAGCGTATCCTTCAACAAAGCTATCACCAGCAACACCTTCTGGGGCAGTTCCCAGAGCTGACCCTAAAGCGTTCAGGTGCTGATGTGGGATGACAAGTCCTTGCGCACAGCATCCATAGTTGGCCATCTCATGGACACCTACTGGATATGGATCGACCGTGAGTCTTCCGGCAAGGAAGTATAGTGCGATAAAGGAGGCTGTCCAAAAGGTCAAGTGTGGGATGTTCCACGCCATGGATTTGAGGTGGAAGGTATGTGATCGTCGTGCCGAATCGAAAGCGGCAAAGAGTAGATACAGTATCAGGACGACACTGTACAGGTAGACAGAATGGGCGAGGTAAGTAGGCCATTCTTCGGAGTTCCAGCCTAAATATGTCTCAGAGTAAAATAGTCGAAGATAAAGCCAATTGTGAGAGTCTTCGGTGCGTTCGAGTATGTCCAGGCCATTTGACAAACGTTCGAGCCAGTGTTGGGCAGCGATGACATCGTCCTCTATTAGCACGAAGTATTCTGCCTCTCGGGCCTGACAGGAAGTCATTAATGTTGCGTAGTCGCGATGGACTCGGTCGTTACGGGTCAGCTCCTGAGAACTGTGTAAATGCTTTCCCACCACACCATTGTATCTGTCTGAAGAGCCAGGAAGTGATCCATTTCCATAGAATAGCACCTCATCAGCGAGACGGCCGAGCCACGCCTGTCCAAAGGCAGGATTGCTGGTAGGGTCATCGTCGGCAAGCAGAACCGTAATGTGAAGTGTCTGTCGCTCCTCGATGCTCAGCCCTTGGACCAGAGACGCCAGCGCCTTGGGTAAAAACTGCTCATTCTCTCGCCTGACACTGGGTATACCAATACAGAACTTCTTCTCTTGCGATGATCGGGTGACAGCGTCGTTGTCTATCAGTGAAATATTCGATAGTTCATCGGCAGATCCGTGGTTGGCTAGGGCGAGGAAGTCGTCGGCTTGTTTCTCTCTGATGTCGGTATATCGTGTCTCGTAGGCTCGATGGCGATCGTAGAAGAACGAGGATGGGTCGGAGTATGTGTACAACCTGCAGACTTGGAAGAGGAGGACCCAGATGCAGGCCAAAGAGGCATAGACTGCTATTAGCTTTCGGTTTCGTGGAAGCAACATATTAGCCAAGATAACTCATAACAGTTTATGATGAAATGTATTAAGTATTTCTGCAAGTCCGATATTAATCGTCGGGCACCACTCAGCTCGGCGCCGATTCAGGAACCACTCTTGAGTTACAAGGCGTGTCTAGCGGCGGCCGCCCCGTGGGCTTTTTTATCGTGATCGGCCGAAGGACCACCAGAATCCACGTCGGTTGGCATGATTTCAGAAGGGAATACGAGCTCTAGGAGTCCATGTGACATTCAGTCCGTTGCAGCCTCATACACGTGCCCCAATGTTCTATGCCAATGCGAGGTTGGGTTCATCGTCTTTGAAGTTGTTACTGAGGCTATCACAACAGTAGCACATCCATAGACCGGGTCGCAAACAGTTTAAACTACACCATACGCTCTAAAACTTACTCCTCTAACTTTTACTATCCCCTTTCTCCCATCTGGTAAATCCTATTGTGTTAGTACAACGGCAGTTCTAAATCCTGATATGTTTTATTCAGAGCACTGACTCACCACCCGACATGGCAAACCTCAGCACGATTATTCACACAGAGCAACACTTTCCCAAACAACGCACTTAGACGCAAAGTCAAGTCACCGTGCCACAAGCCGGCCTCGTGAACAGCAACAAGCAATGGCACGAGGATTCGATGAATAAGCCTGCAACCTGCTTACTCACTTCACCCCGCCACGTGAAGTCGTTTCAAATTCTATGTTTAGGTGGTATGAAGGATTCAGGCTCCACTCAGCTATACGAATGTCTCAACAGCATACGGATCTTCTAGTGACATCATCTGAGAAGAGTGCGGCAGTGCATTCATCACCTCGTCTAACTATCTAACGGCCGAGTAACCCGGCAATTGATAGTGCGTCATATAATTCTCCGTGTCTTTGACAACGGTAATGTGTCTGAGACCCACAGGCACAGCCAGAGTCTGACGGGCTCAAGACATGGCTTTTTATTGCCGAAGCTAGCGCCAAATAAAGCCCGAGGAGTTCCACACTTCTTGAGTTAGATGATGGTAATTTCGGTTGCACCTTCTTATGCCTCATAAGGCTGGCAAATCTTTGGAACGGTTTTAAACGGCGGATTCGGCGGGTTTGACGGCTTGTGCTATGTACGACGTTATGAGAGTAACTCAGCCGATTCCTAGATCTGGTATTACTACCAGAGGGAAGCTGCCTTGTAAGAAAGTCGCGACAATACTAAACCACGCATTTGTCTATATGAAATTGCCTATTATTATTAACATAAACCAGAAAAACTTTTGCAGCGTGATATGATAAGATAATAACATTTGAACAGTGCAGAGATGCCAAGATGTTGATCTGGAGGCTGTGCGGGAATCTTCCTTTCTCATTCGCTCCAGAGGCGGCCGACCCGGTTAACACGGCTCAGCCGCTACAGGGGAATGTCGCTTGTTGTTCTTGTTTTAATATGCTGTTTGAAGCAAGAGATGGCCTTAGTCTGGTACTCGGTGGTAAACGCTGACATGTCGAGGGCTTTGCCAAGAGAGGCAGGTGCAATTCCCAAAGTGAGGGATGGGGTTGACAACTTTCATCATAGGGTTTCTCTATTTGGGACAACTTGCAGATTGGCAGATGTAAAAGCGCCGGCTCCAGTATCTGTGGTACAAATAACAAGACGAATCGTGCGAGTTCACATGATATAATTTATAATAAGGAAGGATGTTAAGTTACCAATCTGTAATCTAGCGGTACTTAAGTTAATCTTAGGGATATGTTCTTATATGTTTTCAAAACGAATTATATACCAATATTTTGGCTTTGCTTCGACTAGTCATAGCCTAGAACTCACCGCTCCAGCCTCTATTCTATCAAGACATTAACCTTCTAACTCACATCGCTTTATATGACGGCGCTCCTCCTGTCCCTTCTCGTCCACAGCCATTTCGGTCATCTCCACCACTGGCAGTTCTTCGTGCTGCCTGTTGCTGTCCATCTCATACCGTATCACAATTCCCTGATTGTCGGCAGGTAGTTCAGCCTTGTTCCAGCCCTCATTGATGTTCGTGTTGTTTCTCTTGGCACAGGTTTTCCGGCGTCGGCGAAGTAAAATGCAAATAATCGTAATGACTACAATGAGAGAAACGCCGCCCATGACACCGCCTACGATGGCTCCTACTGGCACACCTGGTGACGATGATGGCTCTGAGGATGGCTTTCCCTTCTCTGGGGTATCTAGTCTCCCTGGATGCGCGGAAACTAACACGAGTTAATATATCTAGACAATCGCAGATAATATACTTGAGGCTTACCGAATAACTTTGCAACGGCATTGTTATCCCACTGTGTCTTAACTCTGGCTATGGTCAGCAAGCTATATGGCATCGCCCATCAAGATACTTACCCGCTCTTGTACCAGTCTTCCACGACCTGTGGTGAATCATAACCTACGGCATCCGCATCATATTGTTCAGCCCATGTCATGCTTGGCAGATTAAGAACACCGATGCCCTGTTCCCAGGGGTCCTTATCTCTCCAGCCGTTCATTTTTGTGTTGTCATTCCCGCCTATACTCAACATCTGCGAGTTGCCAACAAGAGCACAGCCATGCATTGCCCGCGCTGGACCTTCGGAGTCTGCCTTGAACCACCTGAAAGCGGGAAGTGTCAGGACCCAGATATCTCCGTACGATCTTGTATTGACATTCCAAGTGTTCCATCCCCCATAGATAAATCTAAACAGAATATCAGCTCGCGATACTAGACCTAGAAAACGGGGAAAGAAACGCACATCTCGTACGTGCCACTCTTTCCTGGCACACCCACAGAACAAAAGTCCACTCTTGGGTCTGGAGGACCGCCCGTCGTCAGTTGCCAATACCATTCTCTGGACTCTGGATCGTAGATGGTGACGTTCGTGAAAGACACAGGATCTGATTCGTTGGATCGACCAGACCCTATGCCCTTTGCTCCGCCTAGGAAGACAAGTAGTCCAGCCGAGCCGATCAAGGGTAGGCAAGTCGCGGTGCCGGACCATGTCGCGTATCCAAGGGCTTCTGTGGATTCATTCGTCCATTTCTGAGTGGTCATGTTGTAGGTTAGTAGCCCGTCAAATACCCTGGATCCATTTGTAATCCGATCGTCGGTGTTGCTCTCAGCATAGCCCCCGAGGTAGTATCCAACACCATTGCACATTGCAGAAGCTCCCCTGACAGTGCGATACGAAGAGCGAAACACACCATCGTCTGGGGGATCGTGGGCAGACCAGCTTCCTTTCCCATGCCCATCCGCATTGAATTCCCAAAGATGATGGTCGCCAGCCGCTGAGACGTTGCCATATGACCCTTGTCCACCCCACGAGAAGATGGATGATCGCTTGTCGTCAACCCAAAGACCTGGTTGCTTCAAATACGGTGATGAGCCCTTGTCAATCTCGCTCAGGGTCACTGAGTCGTTCGTCCAAGATTCCTGCAATGGTATCGATAATGTGACAGTGACTAGAAGATATTAGGTCACCTAATATCAGCAATATATTCTGGAGCATGTTACCTGGAGTTGACTCGTAGTCCTTGTTGGAAGAAAGCTCTCCGCCTTCTATATAAGCATAGTCGCCTATGACAGCAACTGGACGGGTGAGCTAGGACTCAAAGGAATTGCACCAGTGTTTGTTCTAAGAGGAATCGCTCACCTGACAGCAGAGCTCGACGAAGGAAACTGTTGTTGTTGGGGACTTGCTCTGATCTCTTGTAACTATGCGGCTTTGAGAGGGTACTGATCGAAACACATGATGGGACTAGATATGTGAGGGCGAGAAACGCCGTGTATATGCATGGCATAGTATCTGATTTGTGGTGGTGAGTCTTCGCACGCTTTTACAGCCAGGATATTAAAGAACTATACTATCAATCGGTGTAATTAGGCCTAACTTCTAGGTTAGGTCGAAGAAATAGAAACTGAATGTTAAGGTTCAAGTCTAAAAGAAATGTGGGAGGAAGAGGGACAAGCATGTGCACGGGCGCTTAAAAATACTCCTTGGTGACATGGCCGACAGAATTGCCTGTGGACACTTCTTTTTTAATATTCTCTTGAATTACTGGTTCCCCAGACTCTTGGCAGGTACCAACATGTTGATTGTGTATTGTTGTTTGATTGGTCACTGAGCTCTGTGCTTAGTTGTCTGTATTGCAGTTTGGAACAAGTTAGCCGCGCGCGTGGAAGAGTCAACCTGACGAAATGTAAGGGGACAAGAAGAAAAGAGATGATTTACGTCTGAAAGCACAAGTGATGGTGGAATTCGTACATATTTCCAAAGATTAACAATAACTTAGCCGGTACATTAATCAGTCTACCTCGTGAAACCGTTCCCTCAAAGCTCCATTCTCCAACTTACAATCCACCTCGCGTTATCGTCCACCATCCCTTACTTATGGCGTCGGGGCCAATAGAGCTACCTTGGCGCATACTGCAGAGCAGGTTCCGAAGGCGCTGTTGCAAGCAATGATTGATGCTGGCGCAGAAGCACCCAGTGTAGCTCCCCAAGTGTAACCAGCTGCGGCGTAGCAAGCCATGACGACGGCTGAGCAGCCACTTTGACAGATTCCGTAGCCGATAGGTCCTGCAGTAGTTGTTGTGTAAAGGCAAGCGAGGGTAGCGAGAACGACTGAGAACTTCATGTTGCCAGGTGCTGAGTGTGGAGGTTCTGAGATTTGCGGTGTAGGATAAGGATTCGTTGAGGCTTGAGATGTGTTGTTGTCGTACAAATAATGAATATGTACAAGCTTTTTGGGTGGGGGTTGTCTTTTAACAAAGGTAAGTAAGCAGCTCGTGGTTAGGATGGAGCTGTTGGCAATATATATATGGTGGCGAAGCCATAATGGTCGGCCTCCTGCATAACAGCCCAGCAATGATGCAGGCTCAGCTCACACTGTATTGATATAATACTTGTGAATGCTAACTGCCGCCACCCAGAAACCTTTGAAGGCTTTGCAAATACACTCCTTCAAACCTGGACTCTTTGTCTCACTGCTGCGAGATCGAACTCTTGTAGAGACGCAATGGTAATAATTTACTGTGCCGCTGAGTCACTCCGACCAAGCTGTCCAGATAAATTCTTATTACAGTGCATAGTCATCAGGCTGCGACGATGCCTGGTGTATCATGTCACCAACTGCAAGCCTCATACGTGTGAGCTTGCATGACATACCTACCAACGACAAAGAGATCATTGCACACAAACACAGCCCACGAATCAGAAGGCCCCTTTCACAGCCACTTCCTGGTACTATCCATCATAACGGCACACAAGGCAGGAGGGTTAAGGGGCTCACTCTAACATTCGTTGAACACATTGTTACTGCGTTTATATCGTAGATCTTCAAGCACTACTTTTTATCTCGTTACGGATTATCATACTCGGAGTTCGTGACCTAATCAGCCTTGTTCCACCAATAACTGGCGCTTGTCGCGCCGCGAACCTGCAGCTAAACATCTCCACTTTTGCTTCCAGATGTTACAGTCAGATTGAACGATTATTTAATCGACAAAAATACAAAAGAGGGGCTTTGTCATTCAACTTCTTTTAAATCGCACTCTGGAGCAAACTAAGCTTTCACCGACAGGGACACAATGAGATCTGGCATATATGTATCAAAGGGACTGTTGCGGGACGCCCTACAAAGCGTTGTCGATCACCCCCAGACTGTTGTGCTTACAGCGGCTATTGGCTTGGTAATTCTCTTTGTGGCAGATACTTTGCGAGTGTGGTATCGTCTGTCCCACGTACCGGGACCATTTCTGGCGGGCTTTTCAAAAGTTTGGATGGTGAAAGAATCGTTCAAGGGACAACAGCCTTATGCGATTCAGAAGGCGAATGAAAAATATGGTGGGATGTCTTGAAACAATATTGCGTTCACAGGTTCACTGATAACTTGGCTTAGGATCACTCGTGCGCATTGGTCCCAATGAATTGGCTACAGATGACCCTCAGCTACTGCGACGCATGATGTCTGCTCGCTCATCGTATACGAGAGGGCCGTGTAGGTGGCAGTACTCAGTAAGCAGCCATCGAAGGGGTTACTGATATATCACAGGGTACAATGCACTCCGTTTTGAGCCTGGAAAGGACAACCTCTTCTCAATGCGCGACGATGACGCCCATAAAGAATTACGCAACAAGATGACTGCAGGGGTAGGTCCTCCCAATTTAGTCTCTCTTTGAACGGCAATAGTAACATTTGGCACCAGTACTCAGGCAAAGAAAACCCATCTCTAGAGAGGGCTGTTAATGCCCAGATCGCGAACTTCATTACACTCCTGGAAACAAAGTATCTATCGACAGAGGGAAGATACCGTCCGGTGGACTTTGCTGAAAAGGTGCAGTTCTTCACCCTGGATGTTATCAGCGATCTTGCTTTTGGTGAAGCCTTTGGGTATCTGGAAAAAGATCAAGACGTGTTCGATTTCATCAGCATCACACGTTCCTATTTCCCAGTTACTCTGGTCATGGCGAACCTCCCAGTAGTGGTAGATCTGCTGCATTCCAGACTTTTTAGTGGTGTCCTGCCAAAAGAGACAGATAAACTCGGGTTTGGTGCTTTTATTGGGTGAGCGTGTTCATTAATGTGGTAATATTCATCCATTGACAAGTTTAGTGTTGCCAACAAGAAAGTTGCAGAGCGGTTCGCACCGAACGCTGAACCGCGTGCAGATATGATGGGATCATTCATCCGTCACGGCCTTACCCAAGAGCAAGCGTCTCGAGAGTCGCTGCTCAACGTCGTCGCCGGAAGTGATACGACAGCAACTACGATTCGCATGGTGATGTTGTGTCTTCTCACCAATCCAGTGGCGTACAGAAAGCTTCAACAAGAGATCGACAACGCTATCAAAGCCCGAACCGTCTCATCTCCCATCACCGATGCCGAGGCGCGAAGGCTTCCTTATCTACAAGCTATTATTCAAGAGGGACTACGAATTAAGGCTCCCGCAGCTGGGCCACTCTTCAAGCAGGTTCCCAAGGAAGGTGACTACATCGATGGAAAGTTCATCCCAGGCGGAACTCAGATCGGTACATCTCCATTTAGTATATACCACTCTAAGGAGATTTTCGGTCAAGATGCCAGTATCTTCCGGCCTGAAAGATGGCTGAACGTAGATCCTTCTCGCCTTGATGTTATGTCCGAGACAGTTAGTCTTGTATTTTCGAGTGGAAAATGGCAATGTATTGGCAAGCCAGTTGCTATCATGGAGCTGAACAAGATATTTGTCGAGGTAAGCTCATCCTGCTGGATGTGTTTATTTGAGGCTAACATGGCTGTGTAGCTGTTCCGTCGTTTCGACTTTAGTATTGTCCGGCCTGAAAGACCTCTGAATATTACGAATGCGGTACGTCATGTTCGCTTTGGTGCTGTTCTAGTAACTAACTTCTGGTCTAGGGCATTTGGCTGATTGAGAACTTTCCTGTGCGGGTTACTCGACGTGAGACCTGAGCAGCAGGTACGTGACGTTCTCCGTCGACTCGGATACCGGCCACGTTACAGAGACTGGCGGTAACTACCTATGTGTTCAGTACGCATATCCCAATAATGCCAATAGAGTGTCACCCTGCGATCTTTCCCACTTTGTCAGCAGTTGTTTCGGATTTCTCACCTGTGAACAAACTGCCTTAGGAACTTTTAAGTGCTCTGCGCCTGCGGGTACATGCGATAGGATTACTGAGGACTTTAATCGCACGCCTGGTACTTTTACGGGATCTTTGACCTACCGTACGCCAAACGGTTAGATCTGGCTTGCAACGGACTCGCTTATTAAGGCTGATGGTGGTGGCCGCTATTATCCTGTCGAGCTTGGAGTCACAGCCCACACAGAGTAGTCCTTGAGTTTAGTTATTATTATTAATTTGGCTCTTTAACTGTGTAAAGCCCGCTTCGTGAATTAACAGATGTTAAGAATTAATATGGATAGCATATAAGAAGGTCGTGTATTCCTATGGCAAGAAGGGTGCATTATAATGATTTCGAAAAGAATTGGATTAATGTATAAGTACGGCCCATTATAAGCTCCTTTTTTTTGGGCTCCACCCATTCACAGGGAAGTCGGAGGCGGCCACACGACGAACCGTGCCTTATACTGTTCCAGACCTTGAGGATAAATTTACTAGAACATCACCTCATTTTAGTGAAGGATTTCTCCTAGTGGGTAACTAGACGACTGACAAAGTTGCGGTGAAAGATGCCTTGCATTCCAGAATAGCCTAATGACTGTTCTACGCATGAAGGATAAAGATCCTTCGCGTCATTCCTTTATTGTTACGTGAGTGAAAGAAAAGTGAGGCTGGCATCAAGGTGGAATAACTGTGACCTATTTGCTATTCCCAAAAGAACTCTACTGTTATCAGCTGATACCAAGTGTATAATACGATTGTTCAACTTTATAGTACCAACAGTATGCACAGGTATTTACAAACAGAATCTTGTTTGCAGTTGGCTAGATAACTTTACAACTCCGGTTTGTTTCTTCGGGTCGTCTCTGAAGACATTGCGCTTTGACTGGCGCAGGATTGCATCTCTGTTTCAGCTTGAATTCTCACGATTATTTAAAGGTCTGTGCATCCCACCTCATCTCAGTGTAAGATGGAAGGATGAGCTGTTATCAATCCAACCAGGGTGGGCATCCCGTTATTTTGAGCTCCACTTCACCAGGGTATAGGGAAGGCTCACACGATCTCATTCCTAATTCGTCCAACCTTGGCATGGCATTCCAATCAATAAATATTCTTTAAAGTCTTCGAAATGTTCCAGAGCCAAGACAACACAGCCAAGTAAATCATTGTGTTAGTCACAATAGAAATATAGTTATCTATCAAAATACAAAGGAGTTTTCAAGAAAGGACGAGTATTTCATTATACAATACCAGAAATTACCTACATCAAGTCTAGGGTAGCAAATGAAAAAACCAGGTTATAGTATTAAAGCGTCATTTGAGGGAGATTATTAGTCTTTACTGCATTCCACCTGAGTTTTCTATCCATGCACGTGTATTATTATATTAACTGGAGTACCGAAACGCATCCCCCAGCCTGGCAATGCCATCACGTGGAGTCAAAAGTCTCTGGAATAAATGTCTCAGCCAGCTCCACACCCCGGCCATCAAAATAAGGTTTGCATTTATCAGACAGCCCAACTTAATCTCGTCTGATGGAGACAATCTTCTCCGCTTATTACGATTCCTTCAGCGGCCGCCTCTGAGTGATCACGAAGTAGCATTAGGCATCTCGTATAGGCAGAAGTGAGAAGATGAATCCTTCCATGAACTGAAATTCAAAATGCTATAGGTATGAATAATGCCATGATGCGTTTGCTGCTACAAGGAACAGCAGCCTAGCAGAGTGGTGTTTACGAGAATATCTCACTGTGCAGGCCAATCCCAGCCTGGAAGATCAATTGATGACGGCATGGGACACTCCACAATTGGGGTCCAGATCCTGTCCGGTCTTCTTGCTTACAGAAGCCCCAGAAGCCTCAATTCCTCCGGGACTGTATCTTAATGCGGGAATCTGACTGTAGCTCAGATCTGAGAATCAAGCTAACCCCATCCTTCGTGACAAGAATACCTCACTGTTACTACGAATGACTAGGCAAAGTACCAACTAATGCTTATGGGACGAGGGGTAACAGGCTCAGCCTAGTCGTCTTATCTTCGCAGGGCTGGTTTCATGGCGCAGCCACTTCCTCGCAGAGTTAATAGTAATCAATGGTAGTACCACTACCAAGAAAAACGCCTCATAGCCCCCAAGGAACAGGGAAACAATCATCAACTTGTTTACTAGAGGGCTGATGCATTTGCATGCCCCTCGTTTCAAATGAATACCGGTTGAGCCCTACGGCAGATTAAAATAGGATCGCAGCGCACCTCTGATTGGTTAATCTACGATCTTGGTGGCACTGCCCCCGTTGAGATCCGCAATCCTTCAATCATGCTTAATTTTAGAGATGCACGCGAAATTCCTCTCATTGGCTGTGGGGGCTGAATCCTTCTGCTGCGCCTTTCTGGTCTGGGCGTTTAGGTGTAACAAGCTGGACTAGAGCATAGATTGACTATGCAGCGGGATGATTCTTACGTGTGATTTTGGGGAGATGATTGGTTGATCGGGTGGGATTCTTTGGGCATTGCTGATCCTTCGCTGTTCCCGCTTATTGTTTGTCAGTCTGTGTTGCTTACTGGCGGTTTGATGTCATCGTGAGCTTCAGCGAGGCTGAGGATAGCATCTGGTCTGGACTTTTATTATATTTAAGAAGCCTTGCATTCCGTTAACAACTCATATCTTCATCTCGCCATCACCACTCTCATCTTCTACTACCTTCTCAACAACAACCCCTTCTCTCTTATCTCCTCTACTTCTACACACACATCTTTCCATCAGCAATCATGCACGCCGTCACTCTCACAACTCTTCTGGCCGCGGCCTTGAGCGTCGAGGCCAGCCCTCTCCAGCACGTCAAGCGCGTTCTCATGGGCCGTCTTACCGATGGCGCCCACGAGATCGAGCACAAGTTCCAGCCTGTCACTGATTTCGACAAGGACGGCTGCTACTACACTTCTGCCATCGACCAGGACGGTAACACCAACCGTGGTCTGGGTCAGAAGGATGTCTTTGCCAAGGGCCTTGCTGCTGATTGCCGTGATAACAACCGCCTTGAGAACAACAACGTTTACAGCCGAAAGCGTTGCAACAACGGCTGGTGTGCTATCATGTACGAGTACTACTTCGAGAAGGACCAGATTGTGTAAGTTCTATCCAGTATCTAATCATTTAACACTTTCTAACGTACCTTGTAGCTGGGGCTCTATCGGCGTCGGTCCTGGCAATGGTCACACCCACGACTGGGAGAACATTGTTGTCTTCGTTCAAGGCGAGGACGTCAAGCGAGTCGCTCCCTCTTGCCACGGCAAATACGAGCACGCCACCAACGAGCCTCGTCTCGATGGCCAGCGCGCCAAGGTCGTCTACCACAAGGACAAGGGCGAGACTCACTGCTGGCGCATGGCCAACGAGGCTGACGATGGTATTGAGAACTACACCGGTCAGTGGTTCATTGGAAACCTTGTTGGCTGGGACAACTGGCCCGTTGTCAATGGCCGATCTCTCCGAGACACCCTCTACGATGCTTGGAATGGTGGAATCGGTCCCAAGTTCTGGGACAAGGACGATAGCTTCACCAACACTCTCCGCAAGGCTGCTGGTGATGGTGCCCCCGGCTTCGACCCTGCTATTGATGCGTAAATTGGGATGTGTAGCTAAATGGTCATGTTTGGTTTTCTACTTCTACTCTCTGGTTTGAGTTAGCTTGGACTTTGTTTGTGTTTTGCAATGGTTAGATATGGGTTTACTGCATGAAATGATACTTTGTTTACTTTTATAGTTGACGTCCCTGAGCTGCACTAGACTGCTCTTCTGACTCTACCTCCTAAAAATTTATATGACAGTCTTGTAGCTATTTCCGGACCACACTCTGGGTATTTGCCGTTGTTACCCCAATGGCGCTGATTCCATAATACTGTGTCTACTCCCCATCTAGCCTTCTTATCTTATAAAAACTAAGGGTAAGTTAAATAGTTCTAGATTTGTGATGCCTTGGCGAAGCAATATAGTAGCACTTGAAGATGTACCAAGAAAGACACAGTAGGACAGGACTAGCATACTTGCAAAGAACAGGGCCGATGGCAATGACTCGTAAATATGAATAGCTTGGTCTAGCCTGCTTTTAACTAATACTAATATCTTAAATGTAAAAACAAAACCCTCCCTGAGACTGTACCGATAACAACCGTCGATCCTACCACGCATGCTGAGTGTGGTACATAATCAGCAGGAAGCCACAGCACATCTTCTCCCTTCCTATGGAGCCAGTGTTCCCCTTTGCGAACATAAAAAGGTTTTGTGATATCGCTAATGGGCTGTCCGCACCGATTACTAGTACCACAAATAGCTTCAATATTAATAAAGCTTTTGTCCAATGCATACCATGCAATCTTCTCATTAGGTGCATACCTTCCTATCTCCTCCCCGGTCTTGTGATCGAAGCTGTGCAAGTGTTTGCCTTCCGTAACAGCAAAGATTCGGTCGTTATGAAAACACAATTGGGAAATGAAGTTCCAAGAGTGGAGATATGTGAGCAACAGGATTGCTGGAGAGTGATGACTCGATAGATACTGAAGCTCAATGGTGGTTGGGGTGGCATAAACAACTCGTGTGCCATCAGGTGAAATGGCCAATCTTAAACCGCCCACGATTATAGCTTTTGCATCATGATCATAATGAAATTCCTCTAGCATGGTAGTACTCTTCACGTCCCATATCTTGAGAGCATATTGCGCATGGTTATAATCACATAGGATGGCGGCAAGTCGTTCTCCATTGGCAGAGATTGCAACATTCTCCAGGCCTGCAAGATTACCATACTTTTGGGGCAGCTGTTTGATACCATTCGTTGGGTCAAGCTGCCAAATCTTAATATGATCTTTACTCCATGTTACATACAGTGGCGCGTTCGTCGCAATTGCTAGCGGGAACCTTGCAAAGAGAGGACGAGTCGTTTGTCGCAGCGTTTCCTTGCAGTGTCCAGCTGAGATGTCCCAGATCTTGACTTCCTGGGTTGTCAAAGATAGAATGGTATTTTCATCAGCTATCGGAGCAACATATACCACAGGCTCTGAGTGATGATCGAGGGGACTGGGTAGAGAAACCGATGTAAGGTCCCATATTTTGATAACTCCCCAGCTAGATTGTGTTGCAAGAGTTTTACCATCAAGGGATATTGCAAGCCTTCTTTCAACGCGGATATCAGGTCTGCGGGATATTAGTCCAGTCTCTAGCCAGACAAAAACAGCATCGCCATTAATTGACTCATATACGAGCAAGTCTTTCGTCAACGCCAGACCCCCAGATATCTTAATTCCTGTGCTTTGGTCTTGTATCCTGTACGTATGCAGGCATTCTGTCGATTCTGTACACCAAATCTTTATCTCCAGTGGACTTTGCAGGTTAGATCTCCTTGAAGCCAGCAGTGTACCATCGTCCGAGAACCCCAATGACGTATGCTTATCTTGAGATTCCAGCTCGATAAAACGCAAATCGTTATATGGGTCCCATCTTGCCGGCATCGTAAATTTCGATGTAATCCATTGCCCTTTTAGAGAGAACTTGGGGTTAAACAAATTGAATCCACATCCAAACTTGCGCACACATTCTCCCGTACTGAGATTGTGGATGTGTATGAAGTCCTCTTCGAATCGCTCTCTGCATCCCGGTTTTGATTCTTGATCATTTAATCCCGAGCTGTCGGACTCCAAATTTCGTAGTAAACGTTTTGAAATCGAGCAAATAAACTTGCCATCGTCTGTGAATGCGACTTGATCAATCTCGTGATCCTCAATAGTAAGCTTTTGGCTTTGTATGCCAGTTTTAGCATCCCAAATCCTAATTGAATTTGATGATGGCATCGCAATTCTGTCGTCTCGCCAAATAGAGAATGCGCCAGAATACATGTGTGCATTGTTCGATATAACGGGCAGGCAGAACCCAGATTTTGTATCCCAAATGTTGACCTGTCCGCTAAAATACCCTGACACTAGTCGGCGATTAGACATAAACGTCATCTGACAGATGGCACTTCTACTGTCCCTGACCAATTGCAAGCTTTGTGGCCAATTGGATTCTACCTCAGGGGGTTGTGTAATCCAGTCTGGATATTGCCGGTCTGCCAATGGCTGAGGCACAATGCTTGCCTTTGGGCTGAACACGACACCTGAGTAGTATATTTGGAGAGGCGCCTTTTCTATCCCAGAGCGGAAGTAGCGAATGAATTGCCTTGCATCAGCAATGAATTTTAAAAGCAGATTTCCAGAATTTGCCTGAGGAAGGAAGTTAGTAGTGGTGCCATATTGTGGATAGGACAATACGTACATCGACAATGCCCTGGAGTTGATCAAGAATGATGAGGGAATCATTAATCTTTCCTATTAGGCATAAGACCTCCAGCCAGTTTGAGAAGAAAGTCTGTAGAAACTCAAGGATAATTTGAGCTTCTTTATCCTCGTCCGGGTCTCCAAGACGTTCTTCAGACAGCTTCAGATGAGCAGCCCAATATAGACATGCATACTGAATTTCTGCGGGCAAATGCATGTCTACAATCGCTGGATCGATTTGCGAAGTCCGCGTCCCAGGAGACTCAAGGCCACAGATATCCTGTTTCAATTTTGCCTTCATAAGCTCGATACATCTTTTTGCCAGTCTTGCGTGACATTTGGCCTCGTCCACTTGGAGCTCACCAGCCGATTCGCTGAGGAGATAATCTCGGAAGGAAAGATGAAACAGTTTAATCTTGCCATCGTCAGATGGAACATCGATCACAGACCGCAGAGGATCTATCTGGCTCATAACTTCCCAAGCATCAAAATCGAGGAGATTAGCAAGTGCTGTTACCGACAGAGGACTGGTGAGGAGGATGAATGAGCCAATGACATCGACGAAACTTTCTGCTGCTCTGCCGCGGTCCTCTTCAGGACATCCGCTCAGTATAAGACCCAGAACAGGCCGGTATAGCGCCTCATATTGCGAGTCCACTGTTGTTGACTCTTGAATGATAAAGTCGATCTTGTAGTCCGGACTCTTGACCCAGTGGCGATCCTTGATCATACGGATGAAGGTCGCGGCGGCGATGAATAAGGGAAGAGATCTCTGGACAAGTAACCGAAAACGCGAGTCTCCTGGCCATTTATGATCCATCTGTAAGTACTTCTGTGGGTGACATTGGTTGTATTCGAATACAAACTCTTGCACGGTATGCTTGAGGAACGCGGTGATATCTTTCTCGATGGTTCCTATGTCGACTCGGTGAAGCACAATCTGCTGATGTGCCTGTTGATGCGCTGCAAATTGACCTTCGATGTCAAGTTCTGGTCTGCTTGTGATGAATACTCTCAAGGCCGCTGGACATGACGTCTGAAGGAGTTGAAGAATTAGTCTCCGGTCATCCTCTTCGCACTCATCCAGCGCATCAATAACCAGAACCAGTGGTTTTCCGAGCTCTTTATCCTGTAGCTTAGAAAGCGGATCGATGATCAACCTGTGCCACTGAATCTTCATCGGAGCCATAGCTGAGGCTGGGTCTTGCTTGACCGCCTCAATAATGTGTGAGCGTATCGGAGGGAAGTTCAGGGCGAGTTGATAGGCGATGGTGGAAAACACAAACCGTCCATCGCCTCGATTCCCGGCGCCTGTCTTGAAGAAAAAGCTCGCCCCGAGTGATTTTCCCTTCAGGTCACAGGCAACCGTGCGGGAAATGGTACTTTTTCCTGTGCCGGCTAGACCTGGAAGCCAGCAAATACGTGGGCTCTTTGAATCACTCGACCACATTTTGATGTCTTGAAGGACTGCCACTCGTGTGCCTTCGAGACAGAACGAGTTTTCCGGGTGGTAAATGTGATCGAATGCGTCTTTCGGGTTGATGAGGAGATCTTTGAGCTGCATTCTAGCCCTGTCCTCGGCTCCCTCACTAGAACAGCTGTTAGATATTGGCTGGATTTCTCAGGACCAGGGACTTACTTAATATCACGCCTGACCAGGTCATGCAATTCTTTGAGCTGACCTCGACTTTCATAACTGTGATACATATCGCAGAGATGGCCAGCGTCATGTAAACGGACCTTGGCTGTAGCGAGATCTCTCACATAGCTTGCAAAGTCTTCAATCCTGAAAGCGTCTGTCATGCTCTTCATTGCGGCTCGTTGCCTTTGAAGGGCAAAACCGAGAAGTTTAATGGAGAGAGCAAATACTTCCACAATGGCATCTCGGAGTCTTTGGAGCATGGGTTGCTGGCTGGAGTTTGGAGATGTCAAGTGTACTTCTTGGTAGACGCTGCATTCTAATTCCAGGATAGTGATTTCAACGATGCCTTCAATGATTTTGCCCCTGATTTCTTCACCGGCGGTTAGATTCTAAGAAAAGTCAGTACTGTGATCGGATAGTAACAGTAGAGATGTCAGGTACCAGAAGAATAAATCGTACAGCAGCCCAAGGTAATGCCGCAGGATTGGGGTTAGTGCTGACAGCAATGTCACCCACAATAGCAAAGCGATTCAAATGGGGAACGACTTTGCCCATGAGATCAGCAATCTTGCCCTTGAGACCGACGCGTTTCATCTCATTCTCGAGTCGAGACATCAGCCCCGCCAAAGTCACATCGGGATCTCCGGGATGAGTGTTCTGTTGTGCCTGAATCACTTCGGCTAGCTTTTCGCCATCTGGCGAGTTTTTTACTTTCGTGATAGCTTCCTCCCATAGTTGGCGTAGGTCGGCTTGCTGCCGAGTTGGAGTGCTATAAGATTGGAGTGTACCGGAAGGGCCTGGTGTAGGCGGTGGAGCATTAGAGACTTGAGGTGTAACGGGAGGAACTGGAGTAGGTTGTGGACTTGGAACAGGTGCGGGACTCGCTTGAGGAAGAGATCTCAGCGATACTTGGTCGGGAGGCAAAGCGGCTGATGTTCTGTCTTGGATCGATTGTCAGTTCTTCAATGGTCGTATTCGTGCAATCTTTTCTCCAGATTCAGTACATACTTGGGACCGCGGAAGACGTCCTTGGTGAGTGATCATCAGCCGATGCTGTCGTTTCCTTATGGACGAGGCCGCACAACTCGCAACACCCAGCCAGACTATGCCAGGAGGACTTTCCAGTATTAGACATACTGTGGGGTTCGGCCCATTCAATAAGTGTAACTAGTTAGACCAATAACCCGAGGATTGAGCTTGATAGAGATAGCAAAAGTCAGCGATGCTAGGGAAATGCAGTGGTGTGAAGTCATGAGGAATTTCAGCTAAGAGCTGAAAACCCCGCTTCGCAAATGCATCCCGTCAGCTTTGGATACGTGCTATATGGTTATTGGAGCATTAAGCGCCTTCTTTTGTGATCATGGACGCAGCCTGGTCGGACCAACATACATGCATATTGGAGCAGTACTGGCCAATGAGATAAGGGATAGACATATCTACGGTTAGGATTCTAAGAGGGTAATTTATTTCTTTTGTTCCGGCCTTTCTAATAGATAAATCACTAGAATAGCCTTTGGTTAAAGTATAAGTATAGCTATTAAGTTATTTATTATATGCAGGCATTGTATTGTATCTTGGTGGTGAGGTCCGATAAACGGCAAAGGAGCACATTAAGCAACAAGAAAACTGTTATTTACCAACATCACACATTCACACCTTTTGCAGCACTTTTTTCAGCCCGTAATATTATATATTTACAAGAAACTAAGCTATAGAAATAGCTGATCGATAAGAAGGTTCTTTCATACCAATATCGTGATCAATGTTTTCCATCAAGAAGCCAGTGACAAAATGAGCAGGCTGTAAAACATCACGACCTGCGTGCAGCATGCCCAGTCATCGCAATGGCCTCAAATCATATGTCCATGGTAAGTCGTTTTTAAGTCCTTTAAGCGCGGACAATGTCGCGAGCGTGGCGGCGGACGTAGGTAGAGTCACAGCCAGCCCCGTTGTTACCAGCAGGGTTGCCCTGAGAGGACTCGGGCTGAGTCTGAGGCTGGTTGTTGGCGGGGGCTTGGTTGTCAACGGGGGCCTGGTTGTTGGTTGGCTGGTTGTTGGTTGGCTGGTTGTTGGTTGGCTGGTTGTTGGCGGCCTCAGGAGCAGGAGCAGGGGCAGAGCCGGAAGAAGCACCGCCCTCAACAGTCTGGACAACATCGCCAGAGGCACCGTCAGCGCTACCACGGATGGTGCCACCGGGGATGACATCGGGGCCGGGAGTGACGTCGTAGGCGGTAGAAGATCCCCAGAGGGAGAAGTTGACGGCAGGGTCGTCCTGCTTGTAGACACCGGGGATCTTGACAGAGGTACCGGGGATGCTGGAGGCGCTGTTGCCAGTCACCTCCATCTGGGCACAGGCGTAGTAGAACTCGGCCTCGCCACCGTGAGCGCCGTGGAGAGCAATGTGCTCACCGCGGATGAGGTACTGGCCGTCGGGGAGAGTAGAGGGGACCTTGAAGTGAACAGAGTCCTCACCCCAGCTGCACCAAGCAGTAGAGCGGAGAGACTCAGCGTTGCCAGCCTTGCAGATCTTGGCCTGGTGGATCTTGTACCAGTCGAGGTCGGAGGGCGAAGCAGTAGCAGCATCGTCAACAGCAGCGGCGTAAACCTGGATAGGACCAGGGTGCTCCATTCCAGTGCCGCCGAAGGCCTGCTTAAGACCAATCTCATCGCCAGCCTTGACCTTGAAGACCTTGGCAGAGGCAACAGAGTTCTTGTTGCAGGTGAAGTCCTTGTCGTTGGGGGAGATGGAGCCGTCGGGGATGCCCTTGAACTTGGTGGGCATGTAGCCGTTGTCGTGCTTGCGGATGTACTCGTTGGGGGCGCCCTCCTCGGTTCCTCCGACGGTCAGCTTGTCGAAGGTGTAGTGGGCGCAGACGGAGGAGGCCAGCCCCAAGATAGCGGAAACGTAGGTGGTCTTCATGGTGAATGATGGAAAAAAAGTGAAGGTTGCTGATCACAGATAGCGAAGGTAGTAAGTTGGTATGAAAGAATGAATGAGACTAGCTCTTAACGAATGAAATTGGCTGATAGTGAATGGGATGATTTAGAATCTTTGAGGGGACCGTGAACTGGTTTATATAAAATCTTTCAACATCGTTCCCAAGCACATACTCCGTGCAGTTACAGGAATTCTCTACGAGGGAATCCACAAGGAGCTTTTTCTCCCCCATCTTAGCGCCCGCGATCAATATTTTTAGCAGAACAGGTGAGGCAATCCGTCCCGTACCTGAGGATACCACCATAACGGCATGGTGTTTCGCACCAAAGTCTTGGCCTTTGGAACAATTATCATTTGGGGAAGTTCAACAATGTTTCCACCTTTCAGTCTGTTTTCGAAAAAAGAAAGAACTTGCAGGGGCCCTTTAATTTTACTCGGGACGTTTAGTTTCTTGGTAGATCCTTGTTATTGGTGGATGCGTGCTCTTGGTTTCATCTTGTTTCAACGGTGGTTGGCTTGGCGAGTGGCTAGGTTAGGTTCCTTCAGATCTGAATATTTTATGATGGGATAACAGATCGGATTTCTGGTAGGTAGTCAGCTGTGGCAATGGTAATGGTAATAGCAAGGTTAATGGTGGCGAAAGAGAACTACTGTTGATAATATGGTTAAATCGTCGAGTGGCTAGCTATACCGCGACAAATTCTGTGCATCGAATTTAAGCTTAGACCAGGCTCTATACAGATTGAATCTTAAATCCAATCGATAAACGATTTCGCCTAACTCTAGTGCACAATTAAGCACCAAAAAGGATTATGCTTCCTTGTTCTGATTGTGCACACAGCGCCTCCCCCCGGTACTTTGTTTCAAGCTGTCTCAAAGGCGGTTAGACTCCTGTCCTTCGCAAACAAAGACCTAACGCGGTTTAGTGCATTGTTTGACAACTGCCAGTATCCCAGTTCAGCCCCATCGCACTAAGGACCAGGGTCTTTCTTATCACGGACGGATGATTAACGTCACAGGGGCTCGTGTTGTGTTGACAGGACACTGGTGGGCTGTGGTGGCGGCCTCGTAAAGGCGATCCTGGCGCACTCTGTGCCTCAGAATGCGGTGGCGGGCTGTGTTATGGACGGGGGAATATGGTCTCTTCTTGGTCGACAATGTGCAGATGATGGGTAGGAGCTGAATCGTATTCGCACCAATGGTCTTGTTTTTCCGCTGTGAATCATAGCTGGGAACCTTTTTGATAGAGTCTAAAGCGATGGGCGATCAAGTATACAGTGTGGAAAATCATAGGCTTGCTTCTGTATACCTTCTGGGAGTTCAAGGACGGGAGACTGGTGGTACTACGCTGATTATGCAGCACTCTGGACTCTATAGAGGAGGTATTATGGAGGGCTGGTCTTCTACTTCTTGCCTTGTCGGATCGATGTAAGATGTCACACCTTATTAGATGCAAGCAGCAGAAAACACAACAGAACTATAAACCTCAAGAGATGGAATACGAGGACACGTCTAAAAAGAGCTGCTCCTCTATGGTAGAGCTCATATTTATCCGTATACACTTGACGATATACTTCTATTACCTCTGTCCTTTCAAAGTAGACCTCTGGGTCTTGGAGTGGCCTGCAATTACAGAGGCTTCTTTACTAACCTTCACATATCTTGAATGTACTTATGAAGGTGCGATGAGGTATGTTAATAGCCACCGCCACAATCTCTGCCTGAGCCAGCTATGCAAACTTCCTATACACAACCTTATATCTAGAGACAGGATATCCGAACAAATCACACAAGATGTTGCATAATATGGACGCAATAGCTATGCCACCAGTCAACGGAGAAATTAATCTGGGCTAAATCCTCAACTCACAGCAAACATGCATGCAGTAACACAATCGTTATATCGAGGTCTCTCACTCCGCTTCTTATTCCCAGAACCCTCTCTCTTGCTTCTGATCTACCCTACAAATTGGGAACGGAATGGGACTGTTGGTTCAACACGGCAGTCTGCATTGGTAAAACGCGGGGTACGCAACCTGTGATCACATTGTGCATGTATTGATGATCTTCACGCTGGCGGATGGGTAAATACGTGCATATTTGGAGGAGACTCTGGAGTAAATCTGTTGATCTTTGTGGTGGGAAAATTACAATGAAGACCAAATGGGGTTCTCTGCTTACTATCGAGAACTTTTGACTGGATGTGTGTAAGTAATATTACAGGTCTTAAGCAGACGTTGGCTCTAGGGTAAGATGAGGACATTCCAAAGTTCAGTTCACAATTGCCTCCACGTATACAGAATGCGTTGCATTATAATAACAATAATTGAGTAGATGAATAAAGACCTTTAGGCTAAACATGTGCGTATTCTCTCATTCCCCTTCGATTCACACGAATATTTTCTGCTTACGAATACTCTTCAAATGTTTAATATATTACGACTCCAAAAAAACATCAATATCAAATCTCCCTAGAGGCAAGAATAATCAGCCCTTTAATTGCCGCTAACCATTTATCCGTTCCAAGGCACGACACGATTACCACGCTGGGACACCTCTGGGCCCTTGGTTGGTGGATTAAAACATGGAGGAATATTACGCTAAGATTAGTCTGGAAGTGGCAAGAGTCTGGAATATCGCGGGACCTGACACATGAAACACGGTCCACGTGGTCAAAGCCTCTCTCCCGTACCACGAGAAGGTTGAAAGAAATCACCCCTGCTAAAGGCGCCTGTAATATGTGCTCAATTTAGCGGTCTTTTCGTCACCTGTGTAGCCGGGACTGCTTTCTGGCAGTCGCATTAGCTGAGACTGACCATCTCCGTCTCAGCTAGTTGAGTAGCATTAGCGTATTCAGCCGAAATAAGACCCTGTGGAGGCCCCCTTGTGCCTAATCGGGCGAACAATATACCCAAAACAACACGCATTGACACTCTACTTTCCTCGCTTGCCGTTGATCCCCCCCTTGCCTGGGCCTGTAGACTCACGCGTTTCCACGCCATGAGAAATGCCGAACAAGTCGTCCCATATTGAAACCATCCATCGAAAGAGCTGTTCCTCACAACTGGCAGTGCATCGAAAGATCAAAAACAAGAACAACACAGCCGTAAGCAGACCTCAATTACCGGGGCCCCCGTAGCTATGTAACCATATCCCCGGGTGCTATTTCCCAAAAGTTCCCCAAGAGTCTGGACATTATCCAAGGACGGAATAGAACCGAACAGCCGATTTTACCCCACCCCCTGGTCGCGCTTCGGCTGCCGGCATAAACGACAATCTATCTCGAAACAGCCCTAGAGTGAGCCGGAGTGGCACTCCGACTACCTCAGAGAGGGAAAGCCTTATCGGACAAATTCATTCCGGATATTGGGTAGAGTTCTTCTCCTTTTGTCAAGGGAAGGAGGATCGATCAGTTTCTTTGTTAACCGATCTGACATATAAGATAGACCACTTCCCGCTCTCTTGGCACTTGGCATTCATTCACTCACTCACTCTCACTCACTCTCACATCTTCATTCATTTACTACCTCTACATTGCAGGTCAATTCATTCTTTTTACTCCTCAACAACCAAACCAAAATCTATTCACCATGAAGCTGTCTTCCTTCCTCTTCACCGCCTCGCTGGTCGCGGCCATGCCCGCCTCTGTCGAGCCTCGCCAGGCCCAGAGCAACCTCAACAAGCTGATCCAGAACAAGGGCAAGAAGTACTTTGGCACCATCACCGACCCCAACCTCCTCGCCAGCTCGCAGGACACCAGCGTGATCAAGGCCAACTTTGGCCAGGTCACCCCCGAGAACTCCATGAAGTGGGATGCCACTGAGCCCAGCCAGGGCAAGTTCAACTTTGGCTCCTCCGACCAGGTCGTCAACTTTGCTCAGCAGAACGGCCTCAAGGTCCGTGGCCACGCTCTCCTCTGGCACTCTCAGCTGCCCCAGTGGGTCCAGAACATCAAGGACAAGAACCAGCTCAAGTCTGTTATTGAGACCCATATTGCCAACGTTGCTGGACGTTACAAGGGCAAGATCTACGCCTGGGACGTTGTCAACGAGATCTTCGAGTGGGACGGCAGTCTGCGTGACTCTGTCTTCTCTCGCCTCCTCGGAGAGGAGTTTGTCGGCATTGCCTTCCGCGCTGCCCGCAAGGCTGACCCCAACGCCAAGCTGTACATCAACGACTACAGCCTTGACTCTGCCAACGCTGCCAAGGTCACCACCGGCATGCGCGACCACGTCAAGAAGTGGATCTCTCAGGGCATCCCCATTGACGGTATCGGCTCCCAGAGCCATCTCGACCCTGGCATGGCTCCTCAAGTCCAGGGTGCTCTCCAGGCTCTTGTCAGCTCCGGTGTCAGCGAGGTTGCCATCACTGAGCTCGACATCCGCACCGCCCCTGCCAACGACTACGCCACCGTCACCAAGGCCTGCCTCAACGTCCCCAAGTGTGTTGGTATCACCGTCTGGGGTGTCAGCGACAAGAACTCTTGGCGCAAGGAGCACGACTCTCTCCTGTTCAACGCCAACTACCAGCCTAAGCCTGCTTACACTGCTGTTGTCAACGCTCTCCGCTAAATGCAGACTGCTTTGAGTAGCATTGGTTTGGAAGAGAGGTTTTCTCAGGACTGGTCTTGAGAAAGAGAGATTTTGGAGGGAGCACAATGGAGGTGTGATTGTGTTTTTCTATCACTGCACATACTTTTTTCTTGTTACATATTAGTTTTTGCTTTAGTATTACTATTCATGAGTGGCAGCTAGTTGGTTCTTGTCTTGCAGACAGACCGATGGCGAAAATATAAATACTCCTACTCAACTCTTCTGATTCCATTGACATTGTGCATGTGCTATGTAAGACTGCTCCTTGAACTGTTTTGCTTTGCCAGGGTTTTTGAACGTCTTTCAAGTCTGGGCCATGTCTTCCAGCTTGGATTGGACGGCGTCAAGTCAATAAGCGCTCACTCAATACAAGCAAGCCTCTATTAAGAACCGATGTTTGTTGTCTTGTCTGTAGCCGAGGTCAACCTAACTGTAGAAGTAATTCTGCTGGACAGGTGACTCGGGGCATCATGACTCTTGTAAAGCTACCTCAAATTGGATAAACGAAGCACTGCAACAAGTTTCTCTTGCACTAATCAGCTCCACCAAGCTCCCCAACAACCCCGCATCCAATATAGACAGTTCTTCGGACTACAGATGTAAGTCCAAGGTCACATCCTTTTCCCTTGGCAGATCCCAAACCCACCACGAGTCATGAAGTAAGCCCAAATTCCTGAGCCAAGACGACCTATAAATCTCACAGCCAAGATAATACGGACAACATGTTGCTTTAAGCTCAAAGCACCTTCTAAGATGGTCCTAGTCTCATGCAGCCTGGACATTTAAGCTTGATTTAAGGTAAAGGTTTAACTCATACCCCGCCTGCCAAGCAGGTCTTGGCGCTCTTGGATCACTCGCGATGTCCAATTGGAGTCTTTGTGAAAGAGCATCCCACGCTGACCCCGCACTCTAACTGTCAATTAAAGCAGTTGTGGTAGTATTAGAGATCTTGGATGTGGGTGTGGCCTTGCTGCCTGCTGTTTGAACCAACCAGCGTGATTCATGAGGTATGCAATTGAGGTATGCAATGGAACACAGCTAAGAGGATACAGCTTGTTGCAACCCGAGGGTGGTGTCCAGGGAAGGTTCTCATGGTATGCCACATACCTATAAAGTCAGGTGCCGCTGTAGATCCTCGGTCCCAAACCACTCCAGGTTTGATCACTCTATCTAACAGCACTCGCAACCATGACATCTCGTCAATCACTCGACAAAAAGCAGAATGGAGATCCATCAATGCCCTTCGATGAGGTCGAAGAAGTGCTCAAGACAACCCCTCAAGCACGCGACTACTCGGGCGCCCATGAAAAGACCGACCCTCGCGAGATCGCCCTCGTTCGCAAGTTGGATAAATGGATCATGCCCATCCTGTGGCTGATGTACTGGCTCAACTACCTGGTAGGAACACCTGAGATACACTATTGATACTCAACGCTGATGATACAGGACCGTAATGCCATTGCCCTCGCCCGTCTCAACACCATCGAGAAAGACCTTAACCTCACCGGCTCACAGTACCAAACCTGCGTATCAATACTCTTCGCTGGCTATGTCATCGTCGGTATCCCAGCCAATATGGTAGTCACGCGCATAAGACCGAGTATTTGGATGGCGTCGTGCATGACAGTCTGGGCCATCATCAGTGGTCTGACTGCCTTGAGTCGCAACTACACTGGTTTGCTCCTCACGCGTTTCTTCTTGGGAATCACGGAGGCGCCGTATTACCCTGGTGCATTGTATATTCTTGCGAGATTCTATACGCGAAAGGAACTTGCGACACGTATTTCCATTTTGTATACTGGTAACATTCTTGCTACTGCTTTTGCTGGGTTGATTGCCTTGGGGATCTTTGAGATGGATGGAATGGTGAGTGCATCACTTCTATCAATTGTTGACACTGCTAACGAGAAAAGGCTAATCTTGCGGGCTGGCAATGGCTCTTCATCATCCAAGGCGCCGCAACTCTCGTCATCGCAATAGCAGGTTTCTTTATCCTGCCCGACGAACCCCTCACAACACACTGGCTCACTCCCGAAGAACAAGCCCTAGCTCACGAGCGAACACAGCGCGACACAGTGGGCAATTCAGGCGAAACAACAAGTTGGTCAGGCATTCGCGAAGCTGCCAAAGATCCCAAGGTGTGGTTGTTTGTCGTCATGCAGCATTGCCATCTTGGGGCCAATGGGTTCAAGAACTTCTTTCCCACCGCTGTCAAGACACTGGGGTTCAATCAGACGATTACGCTTGTTTTGACTTGTCCTCCTTATCTAATTGCGGGGGTTATTTCGATTGCCTGGTCGTGGTCGTCTGGCAGATTCAACGAGCGGACTTGGTGAGCTATCCCATTCATTTGGCCAGTCTTGATACTAATTTTTAGGCACATCACCATCGCAAAAGCCGTTGCGGTATTTGGCTTCATTCTTGGATGTGCCACACTTAATACCGGTGCTCGATATTGTAAGTCCCCCTCAGTGATTCAAGAGACAAAACTGACAAGCCACAGTCGCCATGTGTGTCTTCTCCATCGGCACTTACGCAGTCAACAGCATTATCCTAGGCTGGGTCTCCGCAACCTGCTCACAGACCAAAGAGAAGAAAGCGTGCTCCCTTGCCATCGTCAACTGTATCGCCGTCGCATCTTTCATCTGGACTCCCTACATGTGGCCAGCGTCTGACGAGCCGCGATACACCATGGCGATGTCGTCGAGCGCTGCGTTGAGTGTGGCGACTGCGATTGGTGCGTGGGGAATGAGATTCTGGCTTGTGAAGGAGAACAAGAAGATTAGGCAGTCTGAGAATGAGGGGACGCTCTATTACGCTTATTAGATCACAAGGTCGGGGAAATCTACTCGGGAGTTCTTGTTCCAAGTCTCTGTTTGGTCAGCATGATCATAAGCGAATTTGCTGGCTCCCCTTGAGAAAGACTATAGGAGGTTACTAGAATGGCAGCTATTAAATTCACCAAGGATCATGAGGTCAGATATACGCTACACTTTTAGCAGACTCCTCTATTAAACACAAGGAACATTTCTTGGTACCACTAAACACACTTGTCTACATGACCCCCCAAGCTTAATCCATGGACCCAGATAGAGTACGGATTAGATCATTCCCCAAACAATGTACAAGGAAATCGTTTTTCCAGCTCACAACTAGCCCAAGACTCTTTGTTGAAAGTCATATCTGCTTCACCAGACTTACGTCTTCCCCTGAACAGAAGTGTCAATCTCTGGGAATGATTTGCATCTTGAGGGATGATGATACAGAGCTCCTCAAGCCGGGGAACAGAGGTGAGGATTTGCTCAAGTATATCCATATACTTGTTAAATGTCCTGGGTCGTATCATGAATGAGAAACGGACCAGGGATGGCGCCGAGTTCAAGGCGTTAATAATTCTGGAAATCGCCGAGCTCTAGTTTGTAGATGTTAGTAATGACTATGAGCGGTCTATGTGATAGATATTGCTAGTATTAATAAAGACAGGTATTGGTATGTACTTACGTTGAACGTTTCTATATCAGAATCTTCGATTCCCCCGAGTGCCAACCATTCCAAATGTACGAAAGCTCCACAGATATCCTCAATGACCCATGTCCTCGTGGCAAAGGGCTCGTTGCGAGAGCGTCTTGTTTTGTCAATATATAGACGCTTCAAGCTTGGACACTGGCTTGCCAAAAGCCGTAGCCCGTCGTAGTTGGGATGCAAAGGTAGTCTTGCAACCTGCAGGGCACCTGTGGGGCAACGGCGTATGACGGTGTCAATAAACTGTGCACTGGGATTGGTGAGCTTCAACTTTGCAAAGCCTGGCCATGGAGAGCTCATATCCCCCAGAAGCTCTAAAAATATGGGCTGATCAGGTGGATATTCAGCCATATAGACAGATACTTCTTTGACAGCTGCTACTTTGATGAGAAAGCCTCCAACAAGATCGGGTCTCCTCGTATCTGACAAATAGGGACGGAATGAATTACTCGCCCCCGTGATGTAGAACCTTACAGTTCTAGGAACATATTGGTCAAAGAAGGTCATAGATGACAAGTTTTGGCAGGGATGAGTTTACCTAACATATGACCAGATAGGCCCCGTGGAAGAAGCATGTACTGCGTTAAATGCGGTAAGGCGGTGTGATATCCGTTTCGTGCTTCCTATGAAAGTGATCTGACCTACGTATCGAGGGAGAAATATCAGGCGGAATCGTTTGGACGTTCGTGTGATACCGTTCATGCATTTTTGGGTCATGCGAGGCATGTGGGATGCGATATCGAGGAGAATCTCGTCTGGCATTTGGCCGAGCGATGCTTTAGGCATGAGGATCATGGCTGCAGACATTAATAATAAAAATGGCAGTTGGTCCTGGCGAGATAAGTGATAGTTGTGAAGGTAGGATAGGAGCTCTGTGTCGTGTTGGGTTGGGGGAGGAGGATGTGATGAAAGGAAAAGAAAAGGTTGTGCAAGAGAACAGGAGTGGGAATGGAAAAATGAATGGAGTAAGAGGTTAATATAGGTAAATAATTTAGATCTTTATTTTATAGTTTTGTGTGTAAGAGAAGTATACTTTGGAGAGTGGTTGGATGAGAGAACAGATTCACCTTGCTTACTCTCTGAAACTCTATTTTTAGCAAATTAGATATATAGACTTTGCTTTCCTGTGTGAAGAGAAGTTTAAGTAATAATAACTCCGAGTAACTTTCTGTATACGACATAATATGTAGAAGAAAGTTCAGTGTGAACTGTAAAGGGAAGCAAAGATAGCTGAGATCGATGGATCTTAATATTAGTGGTAGTTTTGCGAGGAAGTAAATAAGATCTTCTATGGTACGGGTATATTACCCTGTTCAAAGTGCTGGAGATTTGCTCCTAGATGGAAGTGGAAGATGTCGATTAGATGTACCTCTCACTGTTTCTGAATTAATTGCTGGGAGATCCTGGTTGTCCGTCCACCTTCACCTCACTACTAACAACCAAGAGTCCTTGAAAATATCAAAGCTGGATGGACTGGATCCTTTGACCCATAAGTAATTTCTTCGGGCTGTCATCATCCCTTTCTGCTCCAAGTATGTTTTACCCTCAATCACTGTCTCCAATGGGTTTTCTTACCGCCAATTCACCAATCCAGTTCTCTAGGTAATCAAGCTCACGATCGCTCCAGCTCGCCATTCCAGATTCTCCCATTTCCACCAGTTTCTTCATGATATGGATGGCCCTCTTCTTTCGTTCTCCCTGCGCCAGCTCCGGGGCGTAAGCTTCAATCTGTTCGGCGTACTCTCTAATTCTCGTCTCATATCCTTCAAGTTCCTGACGAAATATCTCTTTCACTGTGGAGATTTGGTTATCTACCGTCCTTTTTCGTGCTTCAATCATTTGAAGAGACTTGTTGCATCGATCAAGGGCTGCGCGCCACTCCTCAGCGCAATCGGAGCCTCGTCGTTGAATGATGGGCAGGTGGGAGTTTCGGATGTCGATGTTTTTTTGTTCGTCTTGCTCGATTGCGTGCATCTCAGCTTGGAGAGTATCAAGTTTCTGTTCGTGCTTTTCTTGTTGAGTCAAGAATTTCGTCTTTAATTCCCTTTCGTACTCCAAGTGATCTTCCAGGGTGTGGACATTGTCGATCCATTCCTCGACTTCAGCAGACCTTACTGTGAGCCAAGAGATGTATTTACGCTGGAATTAAGTGAGTAGCTGTGGTATCATAAGCGGAGAGGGACCTACCACTGGATCTTGAAGACTTCGCTCGACAGCTGTGTCTGTATTGCTTACCTCGTCGTTGCCAGCATAAGACGCAGTTCTTTGTCGCATGCGTAGCGAGCCTGAAGATGCTTTTGTGCCATGGTAAGAAGTGTTGGAAGAAGGCGATTGGATTGAGTGACCGGTCTGCGACGGAATCTCTGAAAGTCTTCCGCTGCCCTCCTTGGAGTTGTGCTGTTCGGCGGCTGCACAAGATGCCAGAACAGTTGCAATGTCACGACACTTGAAGTCCTGGTCTCTTGGGGAAACGGGGTTGCTTCCGACACAAATTACAGAAGCCTCGTCGTCGGTCTCGTGATTGTTGCCATTGTCGCTGCAGCTTTCGCCGTTGGCTGCTTGAATCTCTTGTTGATCTGTTGCCCCTTGGACCTAAGTCAGAGCTTGAATGAGAAGCAAGGAATTCTAGTCCTCACTGTGCTCAGTAGTGAGACCATCAGCAGCATCCATATCGCGCTGTAAGGATCTCATCGTGGATTCCATGGCCTCAAGTTGGAAAGGCAGTGCAAGGAGTAGGAGATACGGAAAGATGAAGAAGGGTGAGTTGGCAGAAAAGAAAAAGCCAACGCGATGGAGGAATAAGTGGCGCCAACACAACAACAGAAACCTTTGAAGTGTGGAGGTGCGTGTGCATTTGTTATCCCAGGTAAACGCAAGAGTGTGCGCACAGCCTTGGAACTGCACCAGTTTGCGAATCTTGCCGTATATTCACAGTAGTTTTCTCATAATACAGAGGGCCAGATATGAGAGCTAACAAATGTAGTCAGTAGTGAGCCGATCGTGACTTGGATGAAATAGTCATTTCTACCGTGGCCGCCTTTGTAAAGGTTAGGCCATCTTACTACTTTAGATTAAGTTCTAGGGCATAAGTAAATATTAAACTATACTGTAAAGGTCTGGTTTCTACTTAGATATTCAATCTGCTGCTATATCGATATCCTGATTACAGAATTATATCTGCACAACTCCATACACCACAAGATACCTGGACCCAACTTACATGAAATCAGCACGCAAATGGCCCGGATTACAGCCAGTCCTCTCAGAGGAGCCATTCCACCAACCCCAAAACTTATCCCACATAGACTTGAACCACGTTCCCCAAGAGGACATTGTGTTGCCCAACCAAGGCAAGAACTTGTCCCAGGGAATAATGTAGACGGCAAGACCCGTCACAGCACCAAGCGCAATGGCCGTCCCAGCCGCGGTTGCAACGGCAGAGGCTGCAGCACTTCCTTTAGCGAAGTTGAAAGCCAGTGAACCATACTTGATGCTGAAACAGAATCCGCTGGCCGAGGCGCTTGCTCCGGCCATGGACTTGTGACCCATGACTAGTATGCCGAGAATACTAGCGACTGACCCCTTCCACTGGTCCCACCAGTTGCCCTCTTTGTTTGTCTTCTGCATTTTGTTCAAAGCGTCTCTTACATCTTGCTGCTCAGACCGGGAGATGTTGCTCTTGGACTCCGACCAGAAGCGAGAATGTTCGAGATCAACGCGGATACGAACGCCTTGGCCGAGGTATACTTTCGCATCGGGGTGAGGGCGACTTTCCCATTCATCTAGATACGTATCATCGAACTCTGATGCACCATTGATGATCAAGTCACCATGTACACCGGCCTGTTGGCCACAGCGAAGAACCTTGAGAGTTTCAATGTTGGGTGCTCGCACTTGGAAGTAGATCTTCAAAACTCCTTCACAAGCCATGATGGTTAGAAGTTTCACTTTATAGTCCTTTGATACTTCGCGCACTGTCTCTTGCAGATGTTTTCTTGTCGTAACAAGGACACGGGAACGTACTGAGTATAGAAGGGGATGTGTTAGCCATAGTTCAATGAATAGAGGGAACTTAAATCACCTTTCCAAAACTTCCAAGACCTTTTTCCCATCTTCTCACTCATCTCTCTCAAGCAATTCTGCGTAACAACCGCAATGATAGCTTGATCCTTACCTCCTCTTTCTCTTTGTACTGTGTCGTACATGGTACGAATTTGTTCCCCATGTGACATCCAGGGGATGGCCACGGAGCTGTTGTTTCCAATAGAAGAGTTTGAAACTCTCATGATTGATGTTGCGTGGAGCTGGCGTTTATGTTTAGGTAGGGCAAAGGATAAAGGGCAAAAGAGTGGAAGGCAGCTGTGTGCATGTGCATGTGCAATTTCAATCCAAGATGTGATGGGGAATAAGGAAAAGAGGGAAGCTTAAATGATAAGACATCGGAATGAGGCGAGCAATAAGTATTGGGCACAGATAACATATCAAACCCGGTGAGAAATGTGGCCGCGGGTTATTGTATTGGAACGCCTAGTTTTACCAAGCACCAATGTTAGCGAGGTATAGTGAGGGGTAGGACACACCATTATGCACGAGATTTTAGGATCGGCCAATGACTCTTCATCGGTTATGCGAGATACCTTAGCATCGAGCCTCTTATAGTCCAGCTAAGACATTCAGCTGATAGATTTATTCATATGCCTCGAGAGTGTAGCAGAAATGGGGATGCAAATAACACCGCGAGAGAAGTATAAATTTAGTAAAGTCTTGCCAGCAAAGACATCAGATTGTACTACATCATTCATCTCGTCCAAATAAGAAAATCTGAAGTCAACAAAGTATGGACTACGAATATAGTTCTGAATATGAACCAGGCAATATGCCCTTTTTTATGCCCCCCACGGCTTTCACCTACCCTCCGCAACAGTTCGATACAGCTGAAAGTTCTGCGCAGAACTACCACATTAACCAAGCTGAGATCATGGATTTAGATGAATTCAATTGTATTGCTGATTACTATGGAACTGACCAGATTAATCCAATCTATCAGGCTGCCCCTCTCCCGTATGAGCAACAATTTATCCCAGACACAAGATTCTCTGCATCTGTATTCGGCCAGGTCGATTACACACAGAGTGATGTACAACATCTACCACATTGGGAGTCAGACCCATCTGTGCACGGAGAGCTCGCACACATGTCACTGTATGCACATGGCAGCAGCCTTGCACCGCAGATGGCGGTACCCGTACCTACCTCGTTTCGACAGCCCCTGAACAGAATGATTGAACCTGAAGAATGGGAATTGAGAAAGGAAGATATTCGAAAGATATACATAATCGAAAATCACACTTTGGAGGAGACGATTGAGATCATGAGGAAACGCTTTGCATTTTCATCAAAGTAAGTTCCCTTGATAAGTTCCGCGAGATTAATCACATCTATTCTAACTATAACAGACCTGCAATATATAAGAACCATTTTGCTAAGTGGGGGCCTGCCTTTATGAAGAACAGGACAGAAAAGAATGGCCGGACTATCGTGGACGAAGAGCAGAGACAAGACCGTCGAAGAAAGCCATCAAAAGAAGCACATCCTCCCCAAATTGCATCTACAATTCACCCTACAGGTGGAACACTGCGCAATGCACTCATACCAGAAGCTCCCACAGAAGACTTTGTAAACAGCATCCGAGAGTTCCTCGGCAAAGCCTTCGCTCCTGGAGAACGCATGTGGTGTATCAACACATTCAGACTGCAATGCCTCTCTACGTCTGTTACGCCTACGACGTCGTGGGAGCTACTGTTTCACCACAGTCAAGAAGCCTCTATACTATCACGGGCTGGTTGGAACAAAAACCTCAAGTTCATCATCGGTAATATCCTCTCCAGCACCAAGGTCCTGCTGCTTAGCGAGAGTCCCCCATTTGAACGCCATGATCCCCATGCTCTTATCTATTTTATCAGAATCCTTATGGAATTCTATCGTATGAGACGAAGAGGTCGTCAGCGCCTGGAGGTCAATCGGCAAGAACTCCTGGAGACGTTCTTGGACATCACCTCCAGCTCAGCGACAACGCTGTTGATAAATCACCCACTGCTAAGGTTCATCGAATTTATCAGAAAAAAGCTCAAGTCGTATCGAGAGGAGACCATACAGTCTCTCGAATTATCGAATGGCCTTCAGTCAATGCCGGACAGATCTGTGGAGTTTCTCTCCTGGTGTCACTCGAATATTCTACAAACCTTTTCCCACCACATAAACCCCTATCATGCTGTTGCTCTGAACATAACAGCCTATCATCAGTCAGTTTGGAAGCAGGCTTATATCAACCCCTACCCATCTCTTCACGCAGAGTATACTTTGTTATTGCAACATGCTAAAAACCTCAATCCATCTTCAGAAGAAGCTATAGCGCTGTGGCTGGACTTTGTTATTATGTCAACCGATAATCACCAGTGGCCAAACTTTAAATTAGTGGAACAAATGAAGAATCTGCGCTACCACAGTGCATGCTGGATTCATCGTCAGAAGCAACTACGCCTCCAACCTCCGACCTATGCATTTGTCTTTACAACACAATGGCTCGCCAACAAAGCTTACAAGTTTCCAAAAGACACGTGTGTTTCGTCTTATGAATACCTTGAGAAAGGGATTGAAGTGTTGAGACGCGGAGATCATGATTGTTGTATCTGGGCCGCTTCTTTTTCCAAGCGTATGAAACTGTGGTACAAGGGATGTAATCAAAAGGGAAAGTGCGCAGAAAAATTTGAACGAGAAATCCGGCGCTTGAGGGATATCACAAAGGATCTGCACCACACCTCAGTACTGAAGTCGCCCTTGTTGAAGAACGCGGGAGAGTCCAAACGTAAATTTCGCACGAAAAGGCGCCGTAAGGAGGAGGTACAAGTCTTTAAGATAGTCTGAACAATAACCAAGTACTTTCACACAATTGTATCTATGTAGTAGCATTTTACAAATGAAATGCTTTTAAGATCATGTGAGATGCCAGAGTAAAATTGTATTACACTTCAAGAGTACCCTGCTTGTAAAAAGAGTGGTTCCGCCCGGGATCAAACCAGACAGCTTCTCGGTGTTAACGAGATGCCATAACCAACTAGACCAAGGAGCCGAGAGTTGTAATTGGCTACGATTTGGCCTGCACGTGATATCCCAAGATCACAATGGGTTTGAGCCACAAGCACTGTAGCATTCTCCCAAAAAATGTTGTGCGTGATATTTTGCTTGTCACTGCCAAGAATGAGAAAGACAGTCTTCTTTCCGAGATGCGACTTATTCCAATTACCAACATATATTGAGACACGCTCATTCCCACCAATCAAAACTGGTGGCTTCCGTAGCTCAGTTGGTTAGAGCGTCGTACTAATACTCCATCCGGGTATCCGGTAATGCGAAGGTCTCAGGTTCAAGCCCTGGCGGGAGCAATCCCACTGCCATACAGTTTCTATTTTTGCTATTTCAGATGTCTATAAATACAGTCTATATCCCAGTCCTCTCTGATTTCTCTTTTTATCGTCTTACTCTCTCGCTTCAACTTGCAGTAAACTCAGCTACTAGAGATATGTGTTTTTGATTCAAGTCTTAGTTATTTGGGGCAGATACTTCAATTTTGATTTATTCCAGGTATAAATCTTTCGTCTTAAAAGTAGCTCAGTAGGTATCCATCCTCTCTTCCGATTATTCACAGCGATGTTACCACCCTTTATCTCTAAAGTACTCTCCATTATCAAAAGACACATCAACCGACAACCCTTCTACTCTCCCAGAATCTGAAATAAACTTCTGAATGCTGTCCTTGACTTTCGTTTCAAACATTCGATCGCCGAATTGAGCGTTGAAATGGCTATACAGAATAGAGACAGTCACCTTTGTAGTCTCGTCCTTGTTTCTGATATACGCACTCAGCGAATTGTCTAGACGGAAATAAATCGCGCAAACATCTGTAAAAACCATTAGCCTACTATCCTCGGCCAGACTAAGAAGCGTGTGCCACTTGGGTACATACCTGATTGCCACGACCCTATCATTTCATCAAACTTCAAGACATTCAACACTATGATGAACTGCAGCTTGTTCGCTTCGTTACCGGATTGGTTCGCGGTAGTGATTGCCTGCTTGATCTCAGCGAGTACGCCCTCGACATCTGATGTGATGGAAGATGGCAGGTTCAATCCTTCAGTAAAAGTAGACACCAGCTCTTGGTGGAACCGGCTCTTGTCGGTGTCAAAATGTTTGCTCTCGTTCATAACATGAGTTATTGCCATCCTGCATACAGTGAGTTGAATTACTTGTTCAGATAATCAATGGAACGTACCAAGGACTGTTTGATACTAGGTGGTTTACAACCCTCGCTTTGTAGGCTGCCTTTGCGACCATTTCATTCTTCAATTGACCTGATGCAATCAGGTCCTTGACCGAGCAGTTTGCCTGGGCGTTCATAAACTGACAATTAAGCTCGACATTTTGCTTGAAGGCCTCAAGTTTGGCTTGAGAATCCCCACCTCTTCTGGAATTGTCAGGAACAAAGTTAATATAATATATGTTCTTCAATTCTCCTGGGCTTATCTTAGCGTTGCTATGTGTTAATGAAGGGGTACCTTCGTTTGTAACATACCAGCCATTATAACAGGTATGGTCTCGCAGAAATGATCAAGAAGCTTCTGAATGAATATTCCCTAAAGTTCTTCAAGATTGAACAACAAGAGTATATAAATCAATGTGTTTTAGGATTTTAGGTCCTCCAGCCATTGCTGGTATCTTCTTATACTCGGTAAAAGTTCTAGACTTCTCTGTGGCGTCCCACCTCTAAGCTGATCGGCACAGCCTAAGAGACCTCTGGTCCAGGTGCTACTGCAAAACCACAATAGTCTCCATCTAATCAACAATATCTATGGCGTTCATTAACAGGAGTGGTCAAAATGACCATGCAGCGCAAACTAGTAGCTGGCGCGGAGGTAGATGCGAGTCTGGAGCCTCGACTTCACCTCTTTTAGCCCTGTTTCAATCAGCCACAAACGGTAGATTCCTGCAGGACTGCCAATAATTCTATGCAATGTGGTATAACTAAGCTTAGATTGAGTTTTCTCAGGGAATTCTTCCAGAGATCGCAAAGCTGTTATCTATAGAGATCACCCATTTCTTTCTCAACCTATCAAGAGAGTGGATTTTACTACACGAGTAATAACAAAGACACTAAACAAATACCGCGAAACCCCAGCAGCTTTGCCCCTGGGTAGCGGAAAAGAGCGAATATAAATTACAAGTTGATAAGTTGAGCTACTGCAACTACGTTGAGGAATATCTGCATGACATTTCTCTTCAGAGATACTGACTACATTTTGAAGAGCCTCTCCCAGTAGTAGAACGTCATTCCTTCGCTGCAGTATGGCCGAGTTAATGGATGAGATTCTTACCGTGACTGCTTCTGCAGCGACTGTGGAAACATCGGTCATCTCACACAGGACGGCGATTGAACTCGCACCAGTAGGTAGACCGGATGATTTTACAGATTTTTTTTTAATTTCGAGAGCCTCTTACTCTGTATGGCAACTACGATTAACTATCCTGGCCTGAGAATCTGAGCTCGCCAGCGCGATTCCTGCATAAGAGGGAGTGGCAAGGGTGGTGATTGACCCGTGACTGTTATCGTCAAAATATATCAATGAGAACCACAACGATGTCTATAATGCATTCGTCAGTTAAGAGAAAGACAAGAGCTCACACTCGTCAAGCCGAAATGAAAAGGGAGGGGCAACTAGGTACAGGTCATTGCTGGCCCTATAGTGCCATCGACTTTACCTTTGAACAACGGGTGGTTGTTGTGTGTTAAACTTGTTGGACTGTCTATGGATTCAATACATGCACAATCGTTGTGTTCCAACAAAGCAACACCCTTGCCCTCGTTGACAAATCGGCCTGCGTTCAAGCTATCGTCGGCCGACTTGACTGGTTTCCCACCCAGCCTGCATGATATTTGCTCGAGCCAGATTGGCAATCGCATTGCCGATGAAAATGAAGGAGTCCTTTTGAATATCGAGCTTCCCTATCCGACCTCAGGTGGAACCGTGGGATTGAATAACACAATATCACGCGCGGCTTCAAATCTATCCTTACAAATGCCCACCTTGATAACGAGGAATAAAAGCACTTAAATTTGCAGGTGGTCACAGGTCACTTACAAACAAGACTATGATGATCACAGCGCTCAATATCAACCCCAAACAAAAAGTGCTTTTGGTGCAACAGAAGCAAGACATTACCATATCCCAGATTGTAAAAGGCGTTTATAGCGAGGTTTCCAATTCAACATGGTGTAATGATACGGGACTAGCCTATGTTGAACCCCTGCATTGACAGCTCGGGACAAGGATGCTCCATCAGGCAGACCCTCATTCAATGATACGATGGAGCCATTTGCGTGCAAGGGCCATCTCCACGTGCCCCATGAATACGAGCCTCGAGACCAATTACTCGGATTATCCTAGCAACCGGTTGAGTCTACACGAGAGTGAAGTTTCATCATTCGAGAAATGGCAGAGGACATCCACTAGGGATTGGCAAATTAGCCAGCCATTGATTCGAATAGCTCTTACCCATTCACTCTAGTATCTGTTTACTTGCTGTTTATTTGAAAAATTAGGAAGAGTTTTAAAACATTGCACTTAAGTTCAATATGGATGTGAGAATTATAGCACCAGATCGTATTTCCATCGTCTATGTAGCATTGTAAAGGTATAATCTAGGTACAAAAAGTGTATGCCAGATGAATTGAAAGCTCTACCTATGAATGGGAAGTCATAGACAACCCCTCCATCGCAAACCATCAACCCTCCCGACTAAAAGTCTATATTCTAACCGAAGGAGACATTTACAGAAGGGCAACAGCACCGAGAACGGCGAGGATACCGGCAGGGATGACCTGGGCGGCACCAGCAGTGACGGCAGTAGGAGTAGCAGCAGGAGGGGCACCACCGGGGCCGTGGCCGACGGGCTTGGTGGGGACAACGGGAGGAGCGGCACCGGTAGGACCAGCGGGAGCACCGTGGCAGACAGTGGGGGTGACGAGAGAACCCTCAGCGTTGAAGGGAGAGTAGCCGAGGCACTCAGAGTAGGTGGCAGCGCAGAAGGACATGTTGGCATCAGGGGCGACACGGCACTTGTTGTACTTGTCAGAGCACATCTCGGCGCAGTCCTTGGACTCAGCAGGAGTGGAAGGAGTGGCGGGAGGAGCGTAGCCAGTGGGCTTGATGGGCACGGTGGTGACGTGGTGGATGCCAGTGACGGTGACGGTACCGGGCTTGGTCACGGGGATGGTCTGGTTGCCGTAGGTGAGGGTGGTCTTCTCGGGGCAGAAGGTGGTCACCTTGGTGAGAGTCTCAGTGGTGCAAGGAACGCCAGTGGTCTTGGCACCACCAGCGTGGCAGGCAGTGGGCTTAACGAACTTGCCGCTCTCCCAGGGGTTGTAGTTGAGGCAGGCAGCGTACTCAGCAGCGCAGGTGGCCATGTTGGCGTCAGGGGCGACACGGCAGTCGTCGTACTTGTTAGAGCACATCTCAGCGCAGTCACCACCAGCGTGGGTGGGCTTGGGGGGAGCAGCATAGCCAGTGCCAGTAGCAACGGGCTTGGTGATGGTGCAAGAGCAGTCCTCAATGGTGAGGGTGGTGGCCTTGGTGACAGTGTAGGTCTTGTCGCCGTAGGTCAGGGTGGTGGCACCAGGGCAGTAGGTGGTCAGGTGGGTGACAACCTCGGTGGTGTAGTGGACGGTCTCGTTGGAAGGAGGAGCGTAGTGGGGAGTGGCCGTGGCGGCTCCGAGGAGAACGCTGGCGATGGCGGCAGTCTGAATGAAACCCATTGTGACGGTTGATTGATTTATTAAGCGTTGGTGCTGTTAAAAATGCAGTTGTGTTTTTGAAGCGAGTGACTTAGCGAAGAACGCTGATTATTAAACGAATGTAGTTGTCTGAAGTTGGATGGGAATGAGAGGAAAGGAAAGTTGAACTGGGGAAGTGGGAAAGAGTCTTTATAAACACTTTTTACTTTTACTTTTCAGCTGAGTGTTATGTTTATTATTATCCAACTACCGGCCCAAGGCGATCGATCCGTGCAGCCTCCCAGTTGCTGTTCCTGTTCATCTCCACTTGTTGGGTCCGGGGGCGACGCAGGGGCCAGGAGAAGCTCGTGTTTATTTCAGGAACAGGTTTTGCTATCTTAGTAGTTCTATACGAAGGAGTAATTTGCCAGAGTCTCGGAACTCGGGCCCGTGCAGCGCTGGTGATTGGGTCAAGGGTGCCCACACAGCGCGTGTGAAAGGAGGTCAGGACCGGATCGTCGCAATTGGTTCTTTTACTTTCTGTCTGTTCTTTTTCCTCTCTTTTTTTGTGGAAGAGAAAGGGAAATCTGACTGGTACCTGCGCTAGTCTGACTCTTTGGCGGACCAGTGAGAACGTAAGGCGACACACCCAAAACGGTGCGTGAGCGGTGACGAGGCGTTTATGATTCGATGAGAATATCTTGTGTCTGTTTATCCTTGGATATTGATTACTCTCATTTAAATCCTAGTCCGACAAACCTTTTACTCGCACAACCAGTCCGAGAGTGTGAATTCTTCTCTCCTGTCAGCTTTAACGTTCCTGTCAGCCCAGAATCAGCTTGGCCCAACTGCTTGGCTCATCCCCCCTCCCACTAGACGGCACTAGGCATGGTAGTCTCTGCCGGCCTATCCGTGTCAGAGCGCTTTAGTCTTCATCTGATGTCAAGGAACTTCCGTGGGGCAATTTTAGCGATCGTGTAGCTAAATTGGGGCCTTCAATGCAGGGGCGAGTTTGTTGTCACGACACGAGGTGGATAATTTCATGGATTCAAATCATTCAATGCTTCATCTTATGAATACGGTTTTGCTTTTCGGAGCTAGACGAGTGATGCATAGTGATGCAAAGGGTAATGCGTTTAAGCTTCTCGGTTTACCTAATCTTGATCAAGATAAGACGTGTTCCTGGGCTAGACCAGCTACCCTATTGCGATGCTTTTTCCTGAGAGATCTGACTGTTGAGCAGCCCTTTTAATTCTCCAGTGCAATCCTCTTGATCCATAAACACTTCAATCATCTTGACTCCATCGCTAGTCTGTAATTCTTGTGAATCCAAAGCCGTTCGTAATTCTTTCCATGTTTTCGCAGAGAAATATCGACGTGCAGTTTCTTCCTCGCTGTACCCAAACAGCCCAAGCGCATGTTTGTGGTTCCACGGTGCGATGTCATTGTAATCCGCAGCTCGTCCGTGAATGGCTCGCTCGATGGTGTACCCATTATTATTAATAACAAAAATGATGACGTTGAGTTTTTCTTTGACCATGATGCTGATCTCTTGAGCCGTCATTTGTAAACTCCCATCACCGATGAAGAGAATTGTGCGATCTGTATCTTTTTGTGTACCGCTGTCACGCTGTGCGAGAGCTACTCCCAGAGTGGCGGGTAGCATGTAGCCAATTGACAACCACGTCACAGCGGTGAACAATCGACAGCCTTGGGGAAGTTTCAAGACTTTTCCACCTTCTGCGGCTGTTCCTGTTTCGGTCAAGATTGTATCACCGCGACGGAACATGGAGTTTATGTATGGGTAGAACAGACTCTGCGAGAGACTGTCGGACGGTGCAGGCTCAAGCTGTGCTTTTGTAGGAATGTCTAGGTCGTCCACTTTGGCAAGTCGTGATGGATCGACTTTGCCGATAAGGTTCTGGATGAACTGTTGAGGTGGAATATCTCGGATGACCTTGCTGGCGATCTTGATCTGATCGGGGGAGAAAGAGATAGTGACATCCTCGTTGGGAATTGCTTTGAAGAGGGCAGTGTTGATATTACTCAAATGAGGCCCAAAGAACAAGATAAGATTGGCCGTCTTGAAGTATTCATGAGATACCTCGTCGCCATTACCAGCAAGGTACACACCGTGGACATTGGACAGCTCTTCGTTAACCAGACCCTTTCCAAACGCAGATGTCCACGTTGGCCACTTTGTGGTCTCGATCAAGCTCCCAATCTCTTCGACGACACCCAGATTTCGACTCTCGCCATCAACAAGGATCAAAGGCTTTGTCGCAGAGTGAATCCGCTCCAAGATCTGATTGGTAACATCCCCATCGATATCCGTCGTAGATAGCGATGGACTGATCACAGACTTTATCTCAAAATTCGCCGTCGATACAGGCACTTGGACCATATCATCTGGAATCTGCAGATAAACCGGTCGCTGATGCAACATAGCCTGCTCAATAATCCAATCGATCTTTTCCGCCGCAGTCAACACACTCGTCAAAATAGCCTGCGCAGCAGTAACATGCGTATGCATCGCTGCAAATCGTCCATACTCTCCATCCAGGAATGTATGATGCACTGAAGCCCTTGCGCTCTGCAAAGCCCTCGATGGTGCGCCGACGATGTGAATTACAGGCGCGCGCTCAGCGAATGCGCCCGCAATGGCATTAATTGCTGATAACTCGCCCACGCCAAAAGTGGTGACTACTACACCGAGGCCGTGAATACGCGAGTACCCGTCTGCGGCGTATGCGGCATTGAGTTCATTGCAGTTGCCGACCCAGTGCAGACCGGCGGGTTTCACGTAGTCGAGTAGTTTGAGGTTGTAGTCGCCGGGGACGCCGAAGACGGAGCCTATGCCGAGCTGTTTGAGACGCTCAAAGAGGTAAGCTCCCAGGGGAATTGAGTTTGCCATCTTGTGTCAGTATTGTATTGATAGCGACGTGGTTGAAAAAGCCCCTCAGGTTTCAGATTATCGTAGAATATGAGCTGTTTTATATGTCACATTGAGAACCGTGTATCCCCGCGCTGATCCGTGGATATTGGTCTCTTGTTGCGTCGCGTTCGGTTGCTGAATCGGGAAAGGTATCATCACTTCTCCTTGTCTAGCCGGCTTATCGCTGTCTTTGCCGAGGCAGGGCGATGATGCGGAGAAGTGAGGCTAGGCTGGATTTGGGGAGGAAAGGAACGCTAGGCTGCGGAAAAGGATCTTTCCTTAAGGAGACTGGGGTGGGAGGTCGATTGAGTGAAGGATGATTCTACTGTAGGAATCTTTGTATTCTATCTCAGAATTTCTCACTGGTTCTAGTTAGACCTTTACATTTGATCTTATCACTACTAATTTCGTGAGTTCAGAAATCGCCGAGAACTTTTAATATTATGATAAAGTTAAGAATTTCGGTGAAATATCCGGTATCTAAGAATGGAGACACTTATATGGCCAGGGCGCAAATGACACGCCGAAGGGCGTAGCGTCCGATATTTGGGACATCCGCACTGCGTATATTTATGTGTTCTTTGCAAAGAGAAAACACCCTAAAGCCTGTGTTTTTTGTTACCATGGCAAGGGTGTCTGGAGGCTTGAGACTGTCCTCGCTGTAGAGTGAAGACACAGATATGACAATGCGAGCAGTGAGGAGGTGTTTAAGTAATTATTCTTGCACGGTTTCTAATTGTGAAAGCAACTGATGATTCCTAGCCTGTATATTTACTGACCGAAACCCCAAGCTGTAATGCCTAACACCTTACAGCCAAACAACTGCTTGCTCCCCATGGTTAACACCCATACCACCCAGACCATTACTAAAAACCTAGTCATGCTTCTAGGTCACATCAGTCTTGCACTTGGCCCAGATGTGTTGTCCGCCGGGACACAGGTCGTCCGTTATTGCCAAGTAAAGGCTGCCCACGTTGTTATCACGATTAAATTGTGTTCGGTAGCAGGTGGACCTCTCCATACACTCGGCACATCATGCATAGGGGCTTGAGTTTTCTGAGTGGAAGATCCTATACGCGGTGGCGAATGCTGAGAATTAAAATAGGCGGTCCCCGCCATGGGTAGTCGTCAAGATGTTCCTTGCAGGTTGTATCTCTCGAGGCCCTTGGACCAAATTGGTGACTATCTTTACAGAGGCCAAGGGTGAATTCTTAGTACAGTCGATTTGCTGCACATGTTGGGACGATGAGGTTGTTGGGCAGAATCACCAAGTCCACAATGACTCGAGCCCTCATCCTGGGGACAAAACAAAGAACTTCTTAGATGGGCACAAAGCCAGCTGGTGGTTGGATGGTCTCAGTGGTGTACTTGGTGATGGCGTTTAACGATATTGAGAACGGGGCTTCAATTAACCGCCGCGTGATAATATCTGTCTGCTCATCTTCCTTGGCGTTAGCGAACGGCGCAGAGACTGACAAGTCACCAGGTCACCGGTCACTGTCTCAGTAGCAGCCTTGACGTCGGGATTGGCTGTTGTATCCACAGCGACCTTCGCAGTCCCGGCCGTGGTCTTGGATTGAGGGATGATAATAATGTTGAATCTGCGGGTGGCGTTTTTGGTGACCGTTACCTTACTATGTATAGCTGTGGCTTGGGAGTTTTGTTCGGAGTGAGACTGACGCTTCCAAGCTTGGTGGCGCACAACACATTGGTTGTTGCGGCAAAGGCTCCGGCACCTAGGGCAAGGAGGATTAAAGTTCTGGGAGCTAACATATCGGAACGTAGCGTGGCAGAGGTGTCGGTAACGGCATTTCTCAGACTGGACACAAATAAAGATCAAGTCCACTCATCGACCACCACTCTCCTCATCCACATCCACACGCTTTGCAACCCGGTGTCTCTCCGCCCATCGATCCTCCATAATCTCAACCTCCACATCCCAAACCCCATGTCTTCGCAGTACATGCCGACACCCAATAGCAAGATGCCACGCCAGATTCCCTTTTATCGTATTGGGCCAAATAGTAACGACCAGCTTGACCGGCCTTGAGCCTTTTGGTCCAATTCGAAGGATGTCGATCCGTAGCACCATGAGGTCCGGGATGACATCCAAGACGCGGTTGTATAGTGTACAGGAGGGGTCGTGCCAGAGGGTGATGAGGGGATGGTTGATGACTTGTTTGAGGGCGCTGGGCTTTTTGGGCCATGGCCTGGTTTTGTAATCGCTGCGGGCGATGAGTTTGGGGCGGGTGCCGATGATGCCGTAGTAGTTGGCAGCTTCTTTCTTGCCGATGACGACTTTCGAGGAATAACAGCCCATGGCTGTTAACAATCTGAGCAAATCGTTGGTGTTGATTGAATCATTACTGGTTGGAGTCTGTTCGTACTGTAAGATCTGAGTATGGATAGTGGTTGAGAGAGGAAAGATAAGCGTTCCATAATCAGTCGCCCTTAAGCTTATGAGAATATTCCCTCGGCGATGGGACTGAACACAGAGTTTATGCGTATATTTCTTTGAGTTAAGGTGTGAATACATAAATATCTTAGGAATAACTCAAAAAGATATTAAGCTTTAATAAAGCCTTTTATCTTACTTCTCCCTACTAAAACAAGGCACACAAACTATAAGCCATATATAACACTGGATTCGTAGAAGGTATTATTACCGATAGTTGTGGGTGCAAAATCTAAACTTAGCAGACTGAGATTACCTGGCTGTTATTCAATGCAGAGTGTTTATCACAAGCTCGAACAAGGTTTTCATATTTTCTTCCCCAGTAACAATACATCAAACACGAATACGCTTTCTCCTCCTGAGATCTTATTTGCCCAACTTATGTGAGTTTGTCATATAACCTTTATTAGCCACAACGACTAAGTTGAGTCACGCACAAGTAAATCACAGTAACTGTAACAGCCACATTGTACATGTCTCGTGACACGTTTCAAATAGCATACTCTATCACGCAATTATCACCTGATTGGTAAACTTGGTAAGAATACTCTTGAATATTAAGTCCAAGCTAAAGCAATTCCCGTGATATCCCCCAACTCAGGAAACAGAACTGTTTTCGTCCTCTTCTTCAAATCAACAGCATAAACACCCCCTGACAAGTCAGTGACATAAGCCACCGAGGCACTCTTATCCAGGGCAAGCCCGATGGTTTCGTGGAAGCGCCTGGCGAGGATTTCTGGTTGAGGAGCGTCAGTCGTTGAGTTTCCAACGAATGCTCTGTTTAGCGAATTTCCCTTTGGCGGATCTCCTCGATCGGTCCAGTACAGCACTTGAGACTCTTCGTCGATCTCCAGGTCGATGGGCTCTGGTAGACCGTCAAGGACTACCTCAATCTGAGACGGGTTGTCTATCTTGGCGCGGAAGATACGTCCTTGAGAACCCTTGGGCGGACCTTTCTGTGACCAGTAAAAGTAGCCATTTGTTTCGTCTACTGTGATACCCACGCACCATCGATGCAAATCTTGTTTATCTTCGACGGGTGAGCCAGTTGAGACGAGAACCTCGACATCTGACCCGTCGAGATTACATCTCATAACCTTCATCCCTTCTCGATCACACCAGTACAGTTTTTGGCTTTGTCGAGCAAGGGTGATCTGCTTGGGGGTGTAAACGCCAACGGTTCCAGTCTTGACTATGGTAGTTCTTTCAGAGCCGTCCAATCGTGAACGTTCAATGGATCCGTCGTTGGACTTGAATGTTGGGCCCATGTTTGTCCAGTACATGAGGCCATTCTGGTGATCGATTGTGATACCGTCTGGCATTGTCGCCATCTGGTCGAAGATTGTGCACAGATCGCTGCCGTCTGTGTTGCATGATAGGATACGGCCTTGGGGATGAGGGAAGTTTGACAGGTCGGTGTCTAGGATGTATAGACGGGGTTGAATGGCGGAGCCCATTTTGAGATGGAGGTAAGTAGGCTGTAAAAAAGGTGTGAGGGTACTGAGATGTAGATGTTCGATGATTATGTAGTTGTGTGATGTTATTATTGGAAGAGATGATATTTTATATTAAGGATTATAAAGACGTCAAGATTTGAGTATACTGAAAGATGAGATTTGTACAAACACTCATCCAAAAGGCGGCGATCGTTTATCAAAGCAGCCAAATCGGAGAACAAGTGGATAACAAGAACGTGCACCGGAGCCCGATGCTGGCATTTACCGCTGCATTGCCGGCTTCCGCAAATAGTGGAGTCGCCCCGGAGCTGTGGGTCTGGCGACGCCGAAGCCAACTCCACTGCGGAATCATGACGTCAAACGGAACTCAAATCGTGATGATCTCGATTCAGGGTAGCAAAGATGAAATCTTATTTCTTCTTTAGAAGCTCTTATTGGCGAGTCTATTAAATCAGTGGTTGAAATCTATCGGAAGAGATAGACAGAGATTGTGCTGTCAAGGTGTTTGAGAAGTCTGCTTGTTTGGGAGGGTTTGCGACAGGGACGATCGTGCAGGAGCGAGATCAGCAATTGCTTTACGTGAAGTTCCTACGTATGACTCTTTCTCTGGACTTGAGCATATGTATCACCAGCGTGTTCAGCAACAGGTGGATAGAAAACGTGAAAATCTCCCAGTTTGTCATGATTGTATAGTTTATCAATGTCTCCAACTCAAAACAGCTATAGAGATTTTCACACATGAAGAAAGCGAAAATTACTCATATTAAGCAGGAATTTAAATCAAGATCAAAAGTACTGTTGTAACACTTTTAATTACTAGAGACATTTTTATATCGCATTAAATCATTCTATGGTATCTTTACTGCTTTCTTTCTCCCTGTGCAAAACCATCCCACTCCTTCCTAACATTCAACAACCTCACAAGCTCTTCATCCCTTTGCCTCACCAAATCACCATACTTCATCTCCCCAACCGCTCCCCGTGTTCCACCAATCCACTTCTGCTTCAACTCCTCATCCACGACAGGATTCTCAGGCGCATACCACGTCTGCAGCGGACCCAGAAGATGATCTGCAAAATGCTCGATACCACCCTCGCCACCACCAAGATGGAAGAGCATATTCGGACCCATGACGCCCCATCTTAGACCGGGCCCGTAGGAGACTGCGTCGTCGATAGCTTGCACGGAGCAGACGTCTTGTTGGAGAATGTGGAAGACTTCGCGCATGACGGCTGCTTGGATGCGGTTCGCGACGTGGCCGGGGACTTCCTTCTTGAGATGGATGGGTTGTTTTCCGAGAGCCTCGTAGAAGGACATTGTGCGTTGGATGACACTGGGGTCTGTTTGCGAACCACCGACTACCTCGACAAGAGGGATAAGATGAGGCGGGTTAAAGGGATGTCCCACCACACAGCGCTGAGGTCCAGCACTCCCATTCATACCCTCCTGAATAGAAGAGCACGTAAGACCACTCGAACTCGTCGCAATGATAACATCCGGCCTCAGCGCCTCTCCCATTTCTTGGAAGAGCTTTTGCTTAAAATCCAGCCTCTCGGGACCATTCTCCTGCACGAAATCGGCATCTTGGAGAGCTTCTGCCAAGCTGGTGGTGAAGATGACATCTTCTGGTTTGGCGTTTGTGTTTTTCACTAAACCGATTGAGGAGAGAACTGGGAGGGCGTCGCGGATGAAGTTGCGGAGATAGGTCTCTGCCGAGGGGTTGATGTCAAAGGCTTTTACTTTGAGACCTTGGGCTATGAAGAGGGCGGCCCATGATGCGCCGATTGCACCGCAGCCGACGATAGCGACTGTATTAATTGACGACATGATGTAGAAGATAAGAGTGATGTGGTGTGTAAGATGGTATAATTAATGAGATTGCTTCAACTGTCAAAGTCCATTCAGTCGCCTTGGAATGTACTGGTATTTATTATTTATTCACAACTCAAATCGCCAATCTAAAATCCCATCAACCCCAAACATTCCACTCTCCACTTCATCCCGATCGCTCTCTCGGCATTTACTCCTAGCTGCGTCACGCACCCGGTACTTGACCATGCACTAACTCGACCAATTCAGCATCAAACAAAGCTTGATCTAATCCATCGGATCAACAGCCGAAGATAGATTCTTCCCACGTGGCACGGAACACTCGGGTCTAGCTTCTAGAAAGTTTCCAGAACAATTTTTCTCGCGCGGAAAAGATTCCGTTCTGGAGAAGAACTCCACTGTGACGTTATCAGCGTCATCGTGGGGCAAATGAGACGGCACATTTTGCTGGAGAAACTGGAACTCTTCCGCTTGTTTTGAGCTTGCATTCATGCTTTGTTTTGCTGGCCACGTGTTTAAACCCACATATTTTGTGTTTTCGTGGTATCCGCTCGCGCTCGCGTTTGTGCGATTTCCGATTTGTTTTTCGGATCTATGCGATGGATCTTGATGACAAGTGCCGAGGCTGGAGGGTTGATGTGGATTGTATATTATGCGGGTTGTGTAAAGAGCGGTGATGCTTTTCTCGATGATAAATATCCATATTCTTGTTCAGAGGTCGATCTAATATTATTCTTCCGGCATTGCTTTATCACCTAAATATAATCTTGATCTGACTCTTGCATCACACCCCATTTCTCATCACTCAATACATCATCCAAGATCTCATTTCACTGGCACATCAACATGTCCCAAGAACCCAGAATCCCCGACGTCTACGGTCCCGGCACCCACACCGACCGCTCATTCGTCCCCGTCCCTCAAGACACAGACCGCATCTTCCGACTCATTGCCTCCCAAACCCCCGGCTTCACACAAGATGAATCTCTCCTCTCCAAAGTAAACTTCGAGGGCGAGGAGTTCCCCGTCATCTCAGGCCCCATCAAGGCCGTCTCAGTCGCAGCCGCACTACACGCCATGTGCGGTGTCGTAGCCGACGAGATCCTCACTCTCCGCGGGGCAGAGAACAAAGACCGACAGATCACAGTCAACACCACACATGCTGGCTTCTGGTTCGGAAATATCGCTACTGCCTTCGTTGACGGTAAAGATGCTATCGCGATGGCTAAGTCAGGAGAGATGAAGAAGCTGCTACCCGACTGGGAGAAAGGCTGGGTTGACACTCCTCTCAAGTATCGCACCACTGGTCTTTATCCTACTTCTGACCCTGAAACATGGTACTCACTTCACGGCTCCATGAATGCCGAGCCAGCCCTCAAGTCCATTGGTGTGAACCCTTCGGAGGCTATTTCCTCCAACGAAGAGGCTGCTGCTCACATCGCAAAGTTCACAAGCAAGCTCTCGCCCGAAAAGCTTGAGTTCACCAATTTGATCAATGGCAACTGCGGCAGTGTAGTCTTCACACCCAAGCAGTGGAACGAGAGCGAGATGGGCAAGTCACTCGCTGCTCACCCTCTCGTCAACGTCAAGGCGCAACCTCATGCCATCCCCACACCACCTGTTGCGTTCCCTCCTTTTGACTCATCCGACAAGCGACCTTTGGCTGGCATCAAGGTCCTTGAGATGACACGCGTTATCGCCGGTCCTCAAATCGGAGCTATTCTATCTAGCTTTGGCGCCGATGTCATCCGCGTCAACCCCCCTCATCTTCCCGACATCAACATCATGCAGCTTACTCTCAACGCTGGCAAGCGCACCATCGCCATTGATCTGCGCAAGCCCGAAGATGCAGCCATCATCAAGTCTCTCCTCGCCGAGGCAGATGTCTTCATCCAGGGTTTCCGCATGAACAAGATGCCCAAGTTTGGTCTTGGCTTGAACGATATCCTCAAGATGGCTGGTGAGCGCGGTCGTGGTATTGTCCATGTGTCTGAGAACTGCTACGGTCCTGATGGCTATTACGCCGAGCGCCCAGGCTGGCAGCAAATCGCCGACGCAGCTGCTGGTTCTGCGTATGTCACTGGACGATCCCTCAACTTGCCCAACAACGAAGCTGTTCTTCCCTCGCTCCCTATCAGCGACATGTCCACCGGTGTTCTCGGCGCAGTGGGCACTCTGATTGCCCTGCGCGATCGCGCTACCAAGGGAGGAAGCTACGCCGTGCACGCATCGCTCGTCGCTGTGAACGCCTTTGCCCTACGCTCTGACATCGGGCTGTACTCCCCCGAGACTGTCGCCGAATGCGCCAAGCGTTTCCAATGGGCTGAGATGAGAGGATCTCACCACGTCCTTGATCTTCTGATGACGGTGTGGGATGGCTGGAAGAGAGTTCTTGGTAGTGCTTTGGCAGAGGATGGTGGTCTGTACCAGAGTTTCGAGGGAAGCGCATTCGATGGGAAGAAGTTAAGTATTCTGAAGCCTGTTGTGAGTATGAGTGATGCAGAAGTGTCACCTCATTGGAAGACGCCTAGTGTTCCTTATGCTTATGAGAAGGCTGAAGGGATTAAGTTCTTGTGAATAAATAATAGTATTAGCATATAGAGATTTTAGAAAACAGAGATACCATTCAATTACAATAATTACCATAGGCCCATATGGTCGCTGTACACCCAGTGTTCCTATTTGAGTCCAGCTTGTCTGGCAAGAACAGCTCAATGTCTTATCAGCGAATAGTACTTAGTAGCCTACCTCTTCACCTTCTTCCTTACTACAAAGCGGTTTCGCACTACTAATTATTGTCAAGATAGTGTAAGACAGACGCCTTAATATTAAAGAAGGGTATGGGCAATCTTATTAAAGAATTACAAAGATAAAGACCAATATTAGCGCTAAGAGGCCCGTGTATCTAATTAAAGTCCCTTTACACCTTGACTAGAAAGAAAGGTACTTCGGTCAGTTAGGTGTGGTTGGTAATGGCCTAAACACCGCTATACGAGCCTTGCAGTTCTAGCGATGAGTCACAGGCCGCTTTGCAACAAAGACGTATTCCCAATCATACAGGAGCACATAGAAGTTTGTTTATTAAAAGAAAACGACACAATGTTTTTCCAAGCTTACTGTATTCTCGTTGACCTCTTAGACTCACTAGTTAATCGCCTCACCCACAGCGTGGAGATCAGCCCATGATGCAAGAAACCACCAGCTCAGAAGCTGCACCAACAACAAGAGTCGCTTATCTGCGAACAATCCTGGACAAAGATGACCTCGATAATTATTACGAGTCTAATTGGAGTAACTTAAACACCTGGCTGTCGTTCTGGGTCGGCCAGACCATTCCGGTTGATAGATGGGGTGCTGCCTTTCGACAGCGCACGAAACCACCTCCTGGGCTGCGTCACCACTACATCCTTGGATATTCCAACCCTGTCGACAAAGTTATCCTGGATTGGCTCATCTGGTTCTCAGGTCTTGAGTACCATAAGCTTTTACGCGATGACTTTACGGTTTACCTCTCAGAGTCACAGCAGAAAGATCCAGCAAATAAACAACTTCTGGACCGTTTAAGAACGGAGAAAGTAAATATCGCTTTGATAACACCGTCAACACCAACAGAATACACAACAGACGATATATGTGACGGTGTAATGCTCTCAAAAAGCGACTACGTCCTCGAAGCAGGTCTTGTGCGAGCCTCGTACAGCGGGATATCTTTCGACGCATTCTACCGCGACTCCCTACGACACAACCACCCGCAACAATATAACACCGAAGAAATCAGCAAGCTCTACTTCGACTACCGCCTGAAGAATAAGATGGGCCATACCAGAAGAGATTGTTCGTACGCGCACGCTAAAAGCGACGCGTGGAAGCGCGACCACGAAATAGCGTGGAAGAACTACAAATGTCCGTCATGTGGGAAACGATGCAAGAGGAGTAAAGGTTGTAAGACTACGGGAGAGCAGTGGGCGAGTACGGCTAAGATGGAGTGGGCGGAGGGCGTGGATACGAGTGCACCGAGACCGCCTGAGTTTGAGAGGGATTGGAGGAGTTTGAGTGCGGGGGATGTTATCAATTACTGGGGCAAGGATAACATGTCGTATGAGAGGTTTAAGAATTGGAAGTGGAGGTCTGTTGATACATTCTCGGGGGAGTGATTGTGATAAATCTGGTGTGTTTGAATGTCATTTCTTTTGTGGTTTCTTGTCTATGTGCAACGAAATATCGTGCTTCTAAACTCATCTGGTAACAAGCCTTACACCTACAATGTCGTCTTTCTGCGTTCAATCATCACTCAGCTTCCGCTTAGATCTCATGTAGACCACATCCCAAGTGTCTAATACCCATAGCCTCCATCTCATCGATCTGAGCCAAATCAGGTCCAACACTTCTCTGCTGCAGGCCCTTGAGCGAGGCCTCGCTGATCTTGGTCTTGGGGATAAGCTTTGTTCCCCTCTCGTCGAGAACGGAGAGGATATGTGCAGCAGCCTAGAAATGTCAGAAAAGCTCCAGGAAGTATTTTTCTCGGTTGCTCTTACCTTGGCGTTGATAGTCAGTGTCTTGGAGTCTGGGTTGTCGATTGTATCGCAAGCTTGATGATAGCAAGGATCCTGCTCAACAGCCGTGCCCTAAACTCGTCAGCAACATCCAAGCACCACGAACATCAAACCTACAGTGTGCAGGAAACCAAAAGGCTTGTTCAAATTCTGCCAGAAAGGCGCATAATCACTACCATTGCTCAAAACAGCAGGAGTAGTCTCAATGCCCTTGCTAGCAAAGTACTCGGAAAAGATCTTCTCAGTCACCTCAGAGCCCTTGGGGGCCTTTGATCCGTGGGAGCTTCCGTCGGTGTCAGCAACGCCAAAGAATCCCTTGGCTACCATGTCAAAGTTGAGGTAGACGAGGAGGTTGTTGACGTCCTTGGCGGCGAGGGTTGAGGTGTAGTGCTTGCTGCCCAGGAGGCCGTTCTCTTCGGCTCCCCACCAGGCGAAGCGGATCTTGTTCTTGGTCTTGTACTTGGAGAGGGCGAGGAAGAGCTCGAGAATCAGAGATGAGCCGGAGCCTGTTGGTGTTAGTGTGAGTGGTTGTTGGGGATGGGGGTTATGTACCGTCGTCGTTGATACCGGGGCCAGCTTGCACGCTGTCGAGATGAGCACCAAGCTGCAAATGTTAGCTATCACTCACTCCCAGCAAGAGATTCCCATACCATGATGACATTGCGAGGGTCACCGCCCGTAGTCTCAGCAATAACATTCTGCGTAATCCTCTCCTCAATAGTCTGCGTCTGCTGGAAATGCGCCTCGACAGTCTCCCCAGCCTCAATCCTCTCCTTGAGCTTCAGCCCATCAGCCAAGTTAATAAACCCAGCTGGTACATGCTTCTCCGGGTCGGGCTGACTAAGAGAACCAGCAGTGACATTAGTCGTCAGGTCGTGGTAGATGATAACCGCAGAAGCACCAGCCGCGGCCGCAGGGATGACTCTCCCAGCGAGGGTTCCGCCGGTGGGACATCTGAATCGCTGCACCAACACGATCTTGCCCTTGACGTCGAGGTCATCGTACGAGGAAGCGTCGCAACCAGCAGCGCCTTCAGGACCGAGAGCAATCTCGGCGGTGATGCCCTCGTCGCTAGTGGAGGGGGAGTAGGTCAGGCCGTAGACGTAGATGGGCTTGTCGTCGACGGTCAATTCAATGGAGTCGACGAGAGCAAAGAGCGCGGGGAAATTTTGCTTCCAGACTTTTGCGTTCTTGACTTTGGAGATGCGCTTGAAGATATAGTCGACTGAAGCGTCATATCCTGGTAGACCAAAGGCTCTGTTTCCACCGTTGTCAAAGGCAATGTCGTTGAAAGCTTCCAGGTTTGCCATGAGGCTGTGTATGCGTGTCAGTTTAAGATCCAATGAGATTATTGGTTGAGGAATTGGGGGATTTACTTCTTGGTCTTCATGTCTGCTTGGATCTTCTTGGAGTCAAGCTTCTTTCCCTTGGCCCATCCATGGCTTGGGGCCAGCGACAGCAAAGTCGCGACAGTAGTACCGAATCTCATTTTGGCGATACGACTCAGTGGTGAACTTGGGTGAAAGAGCTGGCGATCGTGGAGCGTGACATTGGGGCAATGGTCTCAATTTATACTACATCTGAGGCTGGGGAACTTTCGCATATGCACAGATAGCACCAGTCAAGTCAACGGGTGTTGCATCGCTTGCGGAAGGTCATTACAAGGTTCACCCAGCCAAGAAATGCAAGTGAGCGATCGCTATGGCCAAACACATTTAGTCAGCGTTCTTATCGCAAAGCGGTGACGCCAACAAAAGAGGCGATTTCCACAGATGAGGAGAGCAATGGCCGGTCGATGTTGTAGCGCATATGGGGTCTGGAGATAACCCCGCAAGGCCAAGACGATGTTGATAAAGGCGAAATTCTTGATATGGCAGGTCGGACAGAGTTCCAAGGACCTAATGTGTGCAGGGGTGAGGGAACTATACGAATAAGCTTAAGAGTCAAAAGTTCCTTGGATGCGCTAGGGTTGAATAGGAATGAGGATGAACCCCGCACGAGATTGATGAAAATTTGAGATGTTGCTTGGTTTGAAGAATTTTATTTGGGAGAGAATTTGAATCTTTTATAGACTTGATGTGGTGAATGTTAGAACCTGCTGGCATTCAAGTGGCACCCGAATACCGAGTGAAGTTAGGCGGGGTGTAAAGCCACCAAATGTGTGACGCCGGAATTACTCTAAAGACAATTTGAAACTGTGATAAATCTTTTCTATACGAACCTTGAACCACTTAATATATTAGTATATAGGGCAGCGACGTGTATGTATCTCTCATCACCCAATCGTATTGTTATTAAAAGCCTACCCTCCTGTTGCCCTCTTGTTAGACTTCTGAAAAAGAGAGTTACCTCTGACTTTGGAGTGAACGCGTGAGAAGGAATGAGCTCATATGTCAGCCTTTCATGGTCACGTTAAAGAGTGATTAATAATGCGGTCATGCTATTTCAAAGCTCCGTCGGATGCTTTATCGTTTCCTCTAGCCCGAGAACCAATGGAAATTGCCATGTAAATAAAAGTGCTTACATTGTCATAGTCAAGTACTTCATAAACCCGTTGGCTTTCGGATCTTATAAACAGGCGATTTGTAATCCACACAGAGCCGTTCGGTATAAGAATGAACTGTAGGGACCAGTTGGAGTAGTTATTACAAAGTAGAATTCTCACCATGTTTTTCCAGAAGATTACAAGTGCCCTTTGGGTATTAAGCTTGCACCTCAGCTGCTCCCAAGCCAGGAGCACTGCGCACACATCACAACACAACTATCCAACACGCGAAATTGCAGGCATATCGGTCATCAACACTCCACTTGTCCAAGCTGCAGAAGCATTTGCCTTGGAGCATTCTTCGCACGCCATTTATAAACATGTCATGCGATCGTGGCTGTACGGCGTGCTTATGCTAGATGCGAACGAAACTCTCGGCCAAAGTGTTGATGTGGAAGTGCACGCCGTCGCTACTCTTCTCCATGACCTCGGCTGGGATATGGCAGAAGACTCGACAATTGTCAGCACTGATAAGCGATTCGAGGTTGATGGTGCTTTTGCAGCGCGCGAATTCATCCATCAGCACCAAGACGGGAAGGAATGGGATGATAGGAAGGTTCAACTCGTGTGGGATGCCATCGCGCTCCATACTGAACGTTCCATCGCGTACTTCAAGGAAGTCGATGTACAGGTTGTATCGAAAGGAATATCCCTGGACTTTTCAGGGCCAGCATATGATATTCCAGAAGAAAAATATGCTGCAGTGGCGAAAACGTATCCGAAGAATGATCTGAAGGATCAAGTCAACCAGACAATTATTTGGTTGTGTGCCAAGAAGCCAGAGACTACTTATGGTAAGTATAAAGATTTTCACATTTGTGTATTGTTACTGACGGTCTATAAGATACCTGGATGGAACCTTTTGGTGAAAGATATTTGGAGGATTACAATGTCACCGGTAAACAGAGAATCGACATTCTCTTTCAAAACCTCACGTCTGGGCAAGACTGATCTTGTATTATTGATTAACTTGCTGCCTGTCCCGGTCTAGCAGGGGTTTCAAGTTATACCTGGTAGTTTTTGACATGTGGTGGAAATGTTAGTAGAATAGCAGTGTGGCTTGTTTTGTAGTACTTCTGGTGAATTTTTATGTATTTGCTCCTCACAATATCTCATGATGCACCGTGCGCAAAGGGTTGTTGGCTGCCTAAATGAGGTACGTAAGCGCAAAGCGCATAAGCACCAAGTTTTCGCCCACAGTCTGCGCCTGTCACTGCTCAAACATCTTCAAATCTCAAAGGAGCATTTATCTTTATCCAAAAATGGCATCTGATGACCGACAAAGCCTGCTCCGTAGGCTCTCTCCTGGAGACCAGTTCGCCACACAGCAACGCATACTCAATGACGCACGCATTCCCGGGACGTGTGAGTGGCTTCTTGAAGATGAGAAAATAAAGAGTTGGTTGCATGGCGATGGCAATCCAGTTCTTTGGCTCCATGGACCAAGTGAGTATACCCCCATTCACTGCCAGGATTGTGGCTGATAGTCTTAGGTGGCAGCGGTAAGACATTCTTGAGGTAAATGTCCACCAAGCAACTCTCAGCATCAATCTGACATTCGTCTAGCTCCAGCCTTGTCGACCGAATCCTTACAAGTGAGACCGAATTCAGGAACTTCGGTGTCGGCGCCTTTTACTTTGGCAGGCGAGATGTACAGCATAATGCAGCTGACTACAACCTCGCCTTCCGCTCCATCGCAAGACAAGTTGTTGCACAACTTCCGCCTGGATCTACCGCCTTGCAAAGCATCCCCAAAGAGGCAGACCTAGAAGATGGGGATATCTACAGCTTCTACAAGTTCACCAGAAGAATCAACTATGAGTATGACAGGATGGTTATCATCTTGGATGGAGTCGACCCTACCAACGAAGATGGCATTCGTGCGTTGAACAGTGTCCTCTTTTCAGATGACCACAATCATCCATCAGTGCGTTTGTTAATGGTAGCCCGCTCTGTACCTACTGCTACAATAATCCGACCTCATCCTTCATCTTTACTCGAAGCTCGTGCTAGCAGAGGAGACCTGGCTCTCTACTACTGCAAGGCTATTGAAGAGTCCCCCGTTGACCCTACGTATCTCGACGAGTCGCATACCAAGCTCTTTAACTACAAAAAGCTATTTGACTTGTCCGGTGGCCTGTATTGACCCCGACCACTCTTGTGAAGTATTAGCTAAAGCTCTTCAGGTTTCTTCCAATTCTCCCACGTTGGTTTACTAATATCGGGTCGCAACCGAACCAAGTACTCCTCGACCTGGTGGAACCATGGTCCGAAAGGTCTAACATGGATGTTCCACATGCGTTTGGCGAAGCTGTTGTTGATCAGATAAAGTTGAATAAAAACGCTGACATGATTCTCTGCGTACTCTACCATCTTGTCCAGATTGATGAATTGGGATACAATTTCACTCTGCCCATGGTGGATGAGGCTCTCGACGTCTGGGGCATCAAACACAACGGTGGAACGCAATACTCAACCCCTGAAGTCTTGGAAGCGTGTGCCGGCCTTGTTTTTCTCGACATCAAGACCCAGACTCTGAAGTTACGATCACCGCTCCTAATGGAGTACTTGCGCTTTCATGTATTTGGGGACGAGTACCATACCAGACACGTCGCAGCATTGATGCGATATCTATCCCAAGAGTCTTTCTTATCAGGGGCTTGCAACTCTTCCAAAGACCTTAAGAAGAGATTCCAGGCGCATCCGTACCTGTGGTATGCCGCTCGGAATCTCTCTCCCAGCCTTGCTAGAAACGTTCCTGGTACATTCGACGCAGACTTTCTAAGATTAACAACTGCTCAAGGGCTGATAGAATCTTATCTGCAAGCTGCGGAAGCGTGGCCTTACTCGGACGAAGAAACCTACGATGAGTGTGAGGAAGATGAGGAGCGATGGCGCTGCTTTACACGGGGCTATACCCCGCTTCATCATGCTGCCCATCTCGGAGTTAGAGAAACCGCGATACAGATGTTAATCGACCGTGGAGCAGATCTCGAAGCTCGTACTGCAAATGGCCAGACAGCATTGCACATGGCGGCAGAAATTGAGGATGACTCCAGCACACTGCGGTGTCTGCTGCAGTGCGGGAGTGACGTGGCTGCTGTGGACCAAGATAGTCGTACACCATTGTCGCATGCTATAATATATGGGAATCTGACTTCGGTTGAACTATTACTTGAGCATGGCGGGGATATCGGTGCCGTTGACGAGGAAGACCTTCTGGAATGTTTGAGGGAGAAGCCAGAGATTGCACAGTTCTTGGTTGGGCTTGGAGTTGAAATGCCAGAGGACGATGAGGAATGAGTGGAAGGCACCTGCTGCTTTCTGCCCTGATATCTGATTGACTCTGGCTACCATACTGCCAAGGGGCCAGGTCTGCTCAGATGAAGGATAGGGGCTCAAACGTGGGGAAAACAAGTGTAGTACAGATGTCACCTATTTAGAACTGAATCCGATAAAGTCTTAATCTATCAAGCCAGTCGCTTTCCATGAGCAAAGAACATCTGTCTCTCGCCACCAATCTCCTTGCCCATTGAGCTTCTCTCCGGAGCCAAAGAGAACTCCACGTCTTGTAACCCAACAGAGCTCATCATCTCAACAATTGCTGCCTTGTCAAAGCCATAAACACCCGTTGTGTGAACAGCCGCATGATTCGCAACGCTCCCCTGCTCAATGAATCAGTTTTCATTCCCAAAGCTAACTTGGAGACTACATACCTCAATTCCATAATGCTCAGGTGTCCAATCGACGACAAGAAGGTGTCCCCCCGGCCGAAGCCGCCCATAAAGATGCGACAACAGAGATTTCGGATCATCAATGTGATGAAGAGCCATGCTGATGACTATGGCGTTAAAGCCGGAGAAGTCCTCGGCAGACATCTCGGAGTCTGGATACCGGATGTCTCCCTGGATTGCACGGACCACATCTGATGAGAGGCCTTGGCCATGGGCCAGTTGGTTATACTTTTGAACATTTGCATCTGAAATATCAATGCCTCGGATCTTGGAAAACCATGGGACTAAAGCCTGTTTAGAGAGGTTAGCTCGAAATAGGGTTTGAAGACCCACCGACATCCGTCTAGAGGATGTCCTTACAAATGTCACCAGCCCAGTCCCGCAGGCATAGTCCAAGAGACTTAGCTGCATCTTCTGGGCGGTTTCAGTGGACTTGGGTACACCCACCCAGTCTAGATTGTCTTGGAGATTTCGGACGAGCTGCTTCGCTAGGTCTTGAACCCATTGCTGTTGTGAAATGATGTGCATATTATCACTGATAGGTCAGTACAAAGAGATGTGGTACTGTATGTAACGGAGCTGGATGCGTTCAGCAGTCAACATACTTCCAAAATTGCCTATTAAGCTGTCCGAGAGACATATTCAAAGGGGCAGCAGAAAGATCACCCATGGTGGCTTGAAGGTTTGTCGTACTATTTGGGGAGAACATAATAACAATAATAGATAGGGATAGATATCAATATTGATGGCCAAGTACAGTTAAGAACAATCCTCACTCAAAATTAGAATTACAGTCTACAATTTATAGTGCTGGTGATGTGGTTGTAACGTAGTCTCGGCTACTTTGCAAAATTAATAAGTGTCCGATTCTCGCCGGTTTGTCGCCGAGTAGTAGAGAGGGACTAGACTAGACCGCATGTCTCGCTTTTGTCCAATCGGACGAGATCATGTTAAGCCACATTTGTCTTGCACTAAACGTGGTTTAGTCTGAGAATGTCTCCGGATACAAGTTGACACTTGATAGTAGTAAAGGTGCACAATAGAAAGGTAAAGCGCTAGATTTTAGCACAATGGCTACGAGGATGTCGACCTTCGATTCGAGAGGAGCCAAAGCTTCGTGGTTATTATACCTACTAGTGCTTTGTATCTATTAATTAAGACGGCGATCTGACTTGTCGTGAAGGGGCTTGACGAGATTTGTGCCGATATATAGTAGAAGAATAGAGGAGAACTCTCTACTTTTCATGCCTGGCTGAATGTCAGAGGAGGGTAGAACCAAGATTAGACTGTCTTAGGAAGATTTTTCATTGTCTACAGAGTAACTTGTACTATATCTGTGTATTTGTAACTGTTAAGAGTGCTAAGTTATACTAAGTTTGTGAAACTACTGTTACTATACCGTGTACACGAGATACAATCAGACCCAGGGTAAAAAGATCACTGTCCTTGCCTACCTACCAATTCCAAGTCTGCATAGCCTTCGAAGTCTTCTCCCCCGCTACCTCACCAGCAGATTCCTTTCGAACAGCACTCTCCCTGGTCCTGAAAGCCTCGTAAAACTCAGCCAATTTCGGAAACTCATCAGAAGCCTGCTCTCTTCCATAAACATCCAAGCCCTTGTTCATAGACCCATTGGTCATGTCCTTGGCGTAGCAGTCTTTGGTAAACTCAAGAAACTGGTACAGGACAATCTCAGCCATGTTCGGCCCTCGAGTGCCACCTGAACGAAGATCCGAGAAGTCTTTGCTCTTGAACCACCCTTCGATTGTGGTCAAAGTGCGTTGGAGCCATCGTAGCATCTCTTTGGACGCTTCGGGGAGAGTCACGGTCCCTGCGTCTGTGCCAAAGGTTCTGACGGGGTTCCAGGCGATGGTCAGCTCGTCTGCCAGACACATGAGCTCCGTCACTCGAGCTCGACTCAGTGCATCTTCGCCGCGCATGGGGTATGCGTAAAGAAGCCAAGGTTGAGAGGCCATGATGATAATATTGGTGAATGTGTAGTAGATGGGATTGCTTGACGCAGTTGTAGGGTTAGTTTTGGAGTTCAATTGAATTGTTTAGCAATCGGAAGAAGTCTTACCCTGCGTGATACATATACTTTAACGCTCGGCCTCCTGATTTTAAATTATTCAATGCTCGGCGAGATATCAACATAGCGATTTATTATCAAGTTGCCGAGACTAGCCACTATCATAGAGCACTGTATATCATGGAAGTCTCCGAGCAAGTTCTCTACCTTCCAAGTCGCCGAGCTCCTAATGTAATTGGATACCACATTAAAATCAATGAGAAAATCCTGCAAAGGATTACCGGGATTGTTAGAAGATTTTGTTGTCTTTATTATAAAGCTCTGTAGGATTTAGTAGATTTGTACGTCTCGACATTAGCCTAGTTCTTTAAAATACGTACTGTTCCCTTAGCTTAATCCTTCAAATTAACACTGGGAAGGTGAGGAGATATTAGCTTCGTGAAAACTTATAATGTCCTCGGAAGTAAAAGACCTAGCTAGGCACCGGTGATTACTGTTTTATGGAGCTGCAAGATAAAATTCACTACAGAATGTGATATCTTGTATCACCGAACTGGCACTGTCTATAATCCATTAGTCTATCCAATGTATTAATATTTAAATAAAACTCAATCCTAAGTAAAAGGACTCTACCATAACCAAACCGCCAAAGGCTTGATTACTTCGACTCTAACACTAATATAGTATTTTCTCAGATAGCAGAAGTGAAAGACATAAAGCGCCTGCGAGGAGCTTATCAGAACTCATGCTCACTTAAATGAGGAAGCTGCTGAGGCTCCTTGTCTCAAGTAATCGTGGTTTTCTCGGGGGTTTTACGGCAACATTCTTAACATACAAGGTCACCACGGATTCTAAAGCTCTCATCAATAGAGTTGTCATTACTGCCATTACTGCATTAAAAGGAGGGTTGTGTTGGGATCTGTATCTCCCATATAGCTATGCTGAAGCTCAGCCACTTAATCTATTTCTGTTCCCAGCACAAAAACCAGTGAGTCCTTAATATCCTCCGAAGAATGTAAAACCACCAGAGTCCATCCTCCGCTTTAGTGGTGACCACCACCCTCGTACTTGTTGCACTTGTTGACATACTTGGTGATGTACTTTGGCACGTACTTGGTCTCGTACTTTGTAATGTACTTTGGTACGTACTTGGTCTCGTATTTGGTGATGTACTTGGGGACGTATTTCGTCTCGTACTTGGTGATGTACTTGGGGACATACTTTGTCTCGTACTTTGTGATGTACTTGGGGACGTACTTGGTCTCGTACTTTGTGATGTACTTG
>ONZP01000029.1:0-23668 GCA_900312805.1 Fusarium torulosum | reverse complement strand
GGATTGTCTTTTTATCCTTTTTGGATTATAGTAATTATTTATTCTATTTCTAACGAATTTGAGTTCTGTTTTTATTTCTTTGTGGAGTGTTTTGAGGTCTTTACTCTTGATGATGGTTCCCGTGTGCTGTGATAAGTGTCTGGCGTGAATCCTTTGTTGGCGAAAGTAGGGGTAAGCCTCGTGCTTTTGTTATAGGCGGTATTATAAGTAAGCTGGGCGGATAGTAACTTTTTAACCTAGTCGTCTTGTTCGTAGTTGATGTAATATCATATATATTATTCTAATATCTGATTTATTCTTTTAGTTTATCTATTAGTTTGGGGTCTAAATACTATAGAGAGCTTATGGTTTAGTCCTAAATATGCTATAAGTCCTTGCCAGAACTTGGCTGTAAATATTGGTATTCTGTCTGATATGATTTCTTTGGGTCGGCCGTGGTCGGCCATGATGTGTTGGTAAAAAATATAGGAAAGTTCTTCTGTGTTAGTTGCTTCCCTGTAGGGTATGTAGTATGAGTATTTTGTGAGTTGGTCTATAATAACTATGATGCTATTATAGAAGACTCCGGTTAAGGGTTCTTCCGAGAGTGGTAACTTAGTTATGAAGTCTATTGTAATTAATTCCCAAGGTTGTTGTGTTATATGTAGTGCTTATAAATTCCCATAGGGTTTGTGTTATTATGAGTTTGTTTTTATGTATAAATCGTATTATTTGATGACGTTTTTGATGTCTTTTCTTATGTAGTTGTATCCTTGGTCTTTTGGTCGTTTTAATATTTTTGTGATTCCCTGGTGCCTGTGTAGGGGGTGTGAATGAAATTTGCAAAGGAAGTCGCTATCTTTTTGGTTTGTTATTCTTCGGATGTTATAACTGTTTGGCCATTTGTTCTTTTGGCATTGTTGGTAATCTAGCTAATTGTTGTGTTCTCCGTAATTCCCTCTGGAGTAGTTTTCGAAGATGTATATCTAGAATTCTCCGTCGTCTAGTTTTTCTTTGTGTTTGATGGTTTGGTGTAAGTATTCGATGTATTCCTCTAGTACCTTATTTGGGATGTATGGTAGTCTTTGGACTATTGGTATGCGGTAATATTTAATTCCGCCGGGGCTTCTACCTTCATTCCTAAATTCCCAGGATATTATTTTCTGGTTAAATTTATCTTACCAGTCTGAAGTGAGTTCCTTTGGTAATAGAATATTAATATCTTCTATGCCTGTTATGGTTCGGGCGATTATCCTTATTTATTGGGTGAATCGGTATTCTCCCTTATCGTTATATTCTAGGACTTATCTATTATATTTGGTAATTCTAGTATTATAATCTGGTCTTCTACTGATAGCGTTGGCGCGTCTATTATCGGATCCTTTATGATAGATAATTACGAAATCAAATTCGTATAAGTATTCCGCGTAGTATAGCTATCTTCTGTTTAGCTCTTAGGTTATAGCAAAGTATATAATATTTTAGTAATCGATATAGACTTTAACTTAGTGGAGGCTTCCTATAAGGTAGTATCTAAATTCCTTAAAATAGTTAATAATAGCTAGGAATTCTTTATTATATATAGGGTAATTAAGTTCTACTCTATATAGTTTATATGAGTAGAAGGCTATTAGGTATAGCTTTCCTTATTTATTGTGTTATCCGATCTATCCTCCTAAAGTGAAATCCGATAAGTCTATCTCGAGCTTAATTTCCTTAGTTAGGTTAAATATAATAAGTATTAGTTCGCTAAGGATTATATCTTATAGCTTGGTAAAAGCTTCTTATATATCTGGTAAATATGAATTTTCTATCTTTCTTAGTTAATTCGGTAAGTAGGTTTATAATTTTATTAAAGTTCTTAATAAATTATTAGTAATAGTTAGTAAAGCCTAAGAAGCTCTATACTTCTTTGATACTTATTGGTTCTAGCTAGTCTTATATTACCGATATTTTCTTTCGATCTATTTGAATTTCTCCTGGGGATATTATATATCCCAGGAAGTCTATTTCTTTTATATAAAAGTAACTTTTCTTAGGTTCGATAAGTAAGTTGGCGTCTTAGAGTACTTTAAATACCTTATGGATATATTTTGTGTATTGTTCTTCTATGTCAGAGAAGATAAGGATATTATCTAGGTAGTAAACCATAAAGATATCGAGATACTATTGTAAGATATTATTAATTATCCGCTGAAATATTATTAGTGCGTTAGTAAGTCCGAATGGTATTATTAAGTACTCAAAGAGTCCGAACTTAGTCCTGAATGCTATCTTCTATTTATCTCCTTCCTTGATGCGGATTAGATTATATGCTCCTTTAAGGTTAAGAGATATGAAGATCTGTTTTCCTTGTAGGCGGTCCTTGAGTTCTGTGATGAGCGGAAGTGGGGTCCAATCCTTAATGGTGAGTTCGTTCAATCTGCGATAATCCACAACAAGTCATAATATTCCATCTTTCTTGGGGACTACATCTCTATGGATTCATTCACTTTCGATGAAAGTGGACGGTTCGCATTGTCATTGGCTGATAATCCCTGTATTAACCCCGCATTCCACTTTCACCTAAAAGAGGGTTCTTAATAAGCGTGCTTTAAGTAAAGTTCAAGCCAGAGTGGCGATCTCGCTTTCTCATTGGTTGACATTGCTTTTTCTATTGAAAAGACCGCCAGAAACGCATTGCGTTTCCTGTTTTTGAGCAATCATCGTGCAGCATTTTCGCCCCATATTTCCCCGGGGAAACGCACTGTTGTAGTAGTGTTTATTACGCCCGGGAGAACGGATCTCATAGGGCCTGTGGCTACGCTAAACTATTCATGGGTCCCCCGCTTTTTATCCAATTTACACAAAGGAAGCCCCACTACTCTTCCCAGCCTTTCTTTTCTAGCCCCATTTGCTTAATTCTATCTGACAGGCCTACTTAAAGGCCAACTAGTAAAATCTCCAAGTGTTTAGCATCCTATCTTCAGCAGCTAAAGCATGGCCTATCAACTTAAGGCTGTTTGTTATCAGTAATTAGCTGTAATGTTAGTAAGAAATATTATGTATTATTCCCTTCTCATATTCCTTCCCGGCTCAATCTTTCTGCCGTGGGTGATCTCCCGCTTGAATTCGTTTTTGATCCTATCTTTGCCAAGGAGACATAAGAACTAAGTATCAAAATCCTGCAGGGGAAGAATATCAAGGGGGGCCACGTTGTTCTTTTAGGGCCCGTGGATCTTGAAGCGTAAGAAGTCGCATAGTCCTCTGAGTATAAAGTCGACCTCCGAACTATTATGGGACTTGGTAGCTCTCCATCACTGAGATACTTGAGTGAGCTTTTGGCAAAGAACCTTGGTGGCGAAGATGGATTGATTGCAAGAGGGCTGCTTACCCCCAATCGTGTTACTGTAGCACATGGAGGGTTGGGAGGGTTGGATAGGGTCTTGGATAAGATCAAGAGTGGTGTGTCGAAGGAGAAGTTTATTATCAGACCATGGGAGTGACGGCGTTTTAGTGGGTGTGTGAAATTTGACAGCATCTAAAGCATCATCTCCCTTCAAGTATCACACTAGCATTTCTGGTCTTCACCTGTTATGTCGGAACCTACTCTGCACCTGAAAGTTCTTGGTGACTTATCAAGCGTGCCCGTTACGAAGATACCACGCCTGCGATAGAGCGCAAGATCACACCGCAGCGTGATATCCTTTTTGCGTAGCCGCACGCGTCGAGATAATGAGCGTCGGGACGGAGTTCGAGAAGAAATAGCGCTGGTGCAGGGTACTTGAATTGCTTCTGGGGTAGCAACTTATAAGTGGCACGGATAATGCATAGTGTTTCGACAGCAGTTACGATCTCCTCATCGGCTATTCGACAAACTTTTAGCATAACGCTGAGAATATCTTAGTCCAAGCCATAAGTCTTCAATAAGAAGTCTGACAACAAGCTTGACCGGATCAGGAAATTCCCAGCTTGACCACGAGTCAGATGAAGAACATTCAAGACCAGACATGGAACAGTTCTCTGAAGAGGCAGGTCCATTGAATTGCAGACGGATTCGACATTTCATATATCTACTACGTATATAATAAATCATTCTGCTTGATGGACCAGCCAGATCTTATGGATAAAGTCCTCACGCCCAAATCCACTATTCTGGAGCCAGGCTTGCAATTCCTGGCCGGCATATATTTTATCCTCCAATTAGACATCCATTTACGAGGCGCTAACATCTATGCCAATTCTTAATGGTAGGAATTCATGGGGGCGGGAGATAGCACGGCGAGATATTGACTTCTTCCCAGTGATATGAGTTTCTTTTTACTTGTCAAGATGCGGGTCAAAAAGTCAAGGGTCTCGGCTACAGAGTATACAGACTTATACTCGCGTGCCAACCCCTGCATCTCACGTAAGACCTAGTGCTATCATTTTACGTGCGTCGATAAGAATCATGCGCTCTCCTATCTGTTCAATCTCGAATGTTTATAAATTTAGCGTGGGATCTCAAATTGTCCCAACTTGACATGCTCGTTTATCTTGGTTGGAGTGCCCTCACACGATGGAGAAGCCCGTATTCATAACCGACCAATTGACCCGCGCAAACACTCAACAACAGGCATGGGTCGCCATTCACGGTGCAGTCAGTACAGTCTTTCGTTTCACATTGGGCTTGACATATGTCTTATTGAGGTATACTTTAACTTTGAGCTAATAGGTTTACGATATCACCAAATTCCTGCCACTCCATCCAGGCGGCAAAGACTTTCTCTTGATGTCAGCTGGAAAAGACGTTAGCTACCTCTCTCACCCTGCACTGCTGAACTTCCTCTCCGAATCTAGACACTAACACATGCTTTAGGTTCAAGATCACTATACTATTTGAGAGCTACCACGGGGCAAAACACTACCGTGTTTTACAAAAGTATAAGATTGGGACACTTTCTGAAGACAGGAGCCTTCGATTTCCACCGCCAGATGAATGTTCTTTGACTGTTAGGCGCCAGGTGGATGAGTGTTTTGCAGCCTCCAAATTGGACCGTAAAGATGCTACAACATCATATATTTATCACTCTCTTACATAATCTTATTACTTGGTCTCTATTGGTGTCGGTGGAGTTTGTGCAACAGCTTATGGTATACATTCCATCTTGTTGGTATTGTGTATGGTCTCGTGCAGGCACACTTCTGTGTTTCTGCAATCCATGACGCATCCCACAGTGCTGTTGGTCATAGCCCCTTGATATGGAAACTTATATACTCTGGCCACGACTTCATTAATGGCTGCTCAAGCCTTCTTTGGTATGTTTATCCGTGGTGAGTAGCATCTTTCTCGTTTGGCCTGACACTTTGAAGGATGTATCAACATATTATGAGCCATCATGTCTTCACGAACATCGGCGGTCTAGACATAGATAGTGCCGCACCAGATGGTAGTTACAGGCGTATCAGACCCAGTCAGAACTACAGCTTCCTCTACGTCGCCCAGTTCATCTATGCGCCAATACTTTACGTGTTCCTTAGGACTACCATCTGCATCGAAGACATATACAACCTTCTCAGACAGGTACGTAGTCCACGTTGATACAGTTTCCGGTACCAACTAACAGATATCTCCAGAAGCGTGGACATTTGAGAGTGAACCCGTTGACTTGGGAGCAATACGCCGTATTTTGGGGCGGAAAGGTTTACTTGATTTAAGTAACTCACTCACTTGTTCTTGTCTGACACTTCTTCCTAGGCATTCTTTGTTGGTACGCGATTCATCCTCCCTTACATCTGGGGTGCTTCCATGTCTCATGTGATGAGCTGTTTCTTGGTGAGCGAGTGAGTTCACTCGCCATTAAAATATCACAGATCAACATGGTAACAGTGATCTAACTTCGTCTTTTCATTCTTCTTGGCCATCATCTTCCAAGCATTGCATATTGTTGAGGATGTTTTGTGGCCCGATGTTAGCCCTGTCGGTCATAGTGTAGACTTGGATTGGGCAAGGCTACAGGTTGAGACAGCACAAGATTACGCACATCCTCGACCGTTGACGACATTTTTTACCGGAGGCTTGAACTACCAGGTAAGCTCTCGACGTGGTTTAGCACCCATGATACTCACACCTTCAGGTCGTCCACCACTTATTCCCAAATGTTGCCCAAGGGCATCTTGGCCAGCTTGCAAGTATTGTTCGAAGACCGGCGCAGGATCATGGTGCCAAATACTCAATAGTGAGTCTCCGAGATTGTAGTAGCACTAGTCTTTCATCGTTTATTATTGCTGAACATAGTATAGAAGGACAGCCTTTGGGATGCAATTGGTGGCCATCTTGGACTTCTGAAGTTGATGGGCACGCAGTCTCATGGACTCGAGGGTTGACAATCGTGGCCGGTCAGCTATAAAACAGGGTCGGTTGTAAGGCTAGCATTGTGAGAGAGGCCGTGTCCAGGTTGAGAATGGACCACGTCACAGTGTTATACTGAAAGGCTGTGGTTTCAACTCTGATCGTGGTCTCCTGTCTTTGGGTGACCGATGTGAGAGCGGGGAAGGACATCTCATGGCACAACACCGAGCAATACATGTTCAGTCGGTTTTGTGGTCTATTGGATCACATAGAAGTAATGATGGGCTGGCTGAGTGTAGAAATTACTAGAGTCACTATTTCGGTCGCGAAGACTGAGACGTACACCGCGGCCGTTAACCAAAAGAGACAAATGATCAGCACTTTTCAATAGCCAATGTTATATGTGATGTAAGCGTGGGTTTGAGAACCGATGGCCTGGATGATGAGTGCAGCGCTTTGTAGGCTAATCTGCCACAAGGCTGGAAACGCTATGAACGTAGAGATGAATGGACAAGCTGAACGATACCATTACCAAACTGAAATTCTTTCAAAACGAGATAGATGGTAAATTAACAACACTTAGCAACCTCATAACCACAGAAGAAACTCGATTTAGAGGCATTGCCAGAGATCTCCAGGCTGTTATTCCAGAAAACACAAGTCTACTTGATAAATCCCCTCAGTCATGACGCCAGACCGTTGGTGTAGGTGATATACCCAACATTCTTTAGATGATAAGATGCTCAATCAAGTCTTGAAATAATGTTCAATAAACTCAATAAAATAGATATCTTAATAATACATAACAACCCGAGAAAGTAAGTGAGATATCGCACAACACGACACAACATTTGAAGCAGAAAATATACCCTTATTAGTAGCCTCCTACCTCGTATGACCATACAGTATCCCCAAGCTAGATAAGCCGAAGCCTAGGCAACACCAACACAAGCATGTGTATCTTTCCATAGCCCGCTACAGTCCTTGCCAACCGCAGGATTCCACTTGAAGAACTGCGCCAGTGTAATCTTATTATAGTCCAAAACACCTTGGCACGTAGTCGTGGGCTTGATGTGATGAAACTTGATACAGTTCTTAACCATGCCCAACTGTATAGGTGAAGGAGTCTTTATCCCGTTGCCGGCGGTTGAGGTTGGTGTGGGTGTGAATTCCACTACACCAACACAGGCGTTTGTGTTTTGCCAGAGATTGCTGCAATCTTTACCTACAGCAGGGTTCCACTTGACGAAATCAGCCAGAGTTATCTTGTTGTAGTCCAAGATGCCCTGACATGTAGTTGTAGATTTGACGGGGTGGAACTTGTTGCAGTTGGATACCATTCCATCTTGAATAGGGAGAGGCGTAGTGATTCCATTGCTGTTGGTAGGGGGCTTGGTGGTGGTCGTCGGAGTTGGAGTGGAGCCAATGACACCGACACAGGCGTTGGTGCCCTTCCACAGATTGCTGCAATCCTTACCAACTGCAGGATTCCACTTGACAAAGTCGGCAAGAGAGATCTTATCATAGTTCAAGATTCCCTGGCAGGTAGTTGTATCTCCGATAAAGTGGAATTTGTTACAGTTGGGTACCATTCCATCCTGAATGGGAGTGGGTGTTTTTACACCATTTCCAGGAGTTGTTGGAGATGGCTTGACGGTTGTTGTAGGAGAAGGTGAGCCGCTAATAATCCCCACGCACGCGCTAGTTCCTTGCCATAGATTGCTACAATCTTTGCCTACCGCGGGATTCCACTTGACAAAATCCTCGAGGGAGATTTTATTATAGTTGAGAATCCCTTGGCAAGTGGTCGTGGACTTGACTTCGTGGAACTTGTTGCAATTGCTCACCATGCCATCCTGGATGGCACCTGGGGTTTCAATGCCATTACCGGAGGGCTCCTTGGTAGGGGAGGGCTTCACAGTAGAAGTGGACTTGACAGTGGGCGACGGCACCTGAGTAGACAGACGCGTTGTGCTTGAGGGGCTAGCAGCTGTAGGCTCATCGTCGGTAACAGTACCGACGACACAGTAGAAGCCGTCTGTGTCGATTTTGGGGCAGCTGACACCAGGATTCAACGACTTGAGCTCGTCTACCGTCAGACCCCAAGAGCTAGCGAAGCTTTCACACGTGTCGCCACTGTTGGCAGATGTGGAAAATCCGCAATCCACAGCTCGACGTGAAGGGATACTGAGAGCGTAGGACAACTGTGGAAGAAGCCCAACGGTCAAAAGACGTGAAAGATGCATCTCGATGACTTGAAAGATGAATGGCAAGGGGGAAGAGAGGAAAGAGAGTGATGGTGTGATGGGATGAAGTTGATAGAACCAGTCAGTCTGCCTGTCTCAGTCTTATACTTTTTCTCCCTCTTGTCTCATGAGGATCAAGTCGAGTTGGCGTACGGATAATGTGTTGATCGATTAGACTGTGTACCTGCATTACAAAGACCCTGCTCTTTGGGTGTCTCGATATACCCTTGCGAAAAGGAAAGTCTGTGAGTCGGAATTATCCGACCTGCAGGGGCAAGTTTCCTCCGGCGCAGTCAGCGGGCCGAGCCAAGACGGGTTGGGTTACTCTAAACATAAGGTGATATGATCGATAGCCTTGGCAATGGAGCCGAGGTGGACTGTGCCTCCTGATGTTGGTAACTCTGTTGATATCAATTCTAATCTGGTAGTCTAGTCACGCTACTCACTAGTATAGTTCGTTGATCGTCAAGCATGTGAGCTAACAGCCAATTCGGTTCATGTTGGTTGGTACAGCTTAGAATACCCCTGTTTTGCCAAGCCGTCGGTCACAATAAGGTAGCATCTGTCAACCAACAACTACCAAGCCGGCAATACGGCCATGCAGGTACACCAATCACAGCCGAGCAACTGCATACAGGTCACTGCCTGTCCTGACATGTCCAATAGGGTTTTCCACCTTCCCCAGCTGCCCTGATGAGGCCTAAGGTTTTCTATCTACAAAACCCGTCCAGGCCCTTGCAAGCTTTCCAAATGCCTATCTTCATTTTTCCAACATACTCTTTTCCAACATGCAGTTTCCCCCATTCCACCTCGCCTCATTGGCCTGTTGGTTCCTCCTGTTCTGGGGAGGGGCTGCCAATAACAGCACTGGTGTTTTGGAGATGGACCTGGTTTTCCCGCGCAATGAGACATACAATCCGTCGCCAATGATGCCCATTATCTTCTCCTACCGAAACACTGGGCTCGTACCACTCCTTAGACCTTCAATAACCTATGAGGTCTGGAGTTACCCCAATATGAGTGGACCCAGCGTTGGCAGCAGCATACAAGTTCCGTTGGTCAATTATTCCAGCAGTGACCCACATATTGAATATGCCGCCTTTCTTCATCCTTTCAACACCGAGGGAACGTGGCGTGTGGTTCTCCATTTCCGGTGGAGTAATTGCTATAAGCAACTCGCAGACAAAGGTCTTCCTGATATGGACATGTATCGGATCAACAACACCAATCTTGGCAATATTGTCTTCACCACAAAGGGTCCCTCGAAGCAGATCGATCTTGTTGCCGCGACCAGCAAGAAGACTTGCTCGGCTCCTGCTGGAATCGCCATCAACATCACAGATACAATGGACACGCCTTTCCCACATGGGGATTTTGAAGGAGATGTCTGTCCGGTCGTGGCGTCTCCACCAACCAAGGCAGATAGATGCCCCGTCACGTTGGGTCCTTCAGCTGTTTCAAGTATTGATGCCGAAATGACTTCTTGGGTATGCAATTGGGTCACTGATAGACCCGATGGGGTTGAGTGTGAGTCTCGGAAAGAGAGTACAGCTTTGCAAAGCGTTGCAGGAGGGGCAACCTGTTTGGCCTTGATCTTGGGAGTTCTCGTCTATGCCCATAATCTTCTGTAACTGTCGTCTTTACAGCACCCTGGATGGTTATTCAACAACTTAGTTCATGCGACTCAAACCTTCTAAACAATAAAGGACCATGATGTACTGTCTTGCCCTTCTTCAACTCGGCCCTCAAGCAGCTCCCATACTTTAAAAACAACCCGTCCACGCACGACAACGTCAAGGATACGACCATGACCTTGATTGGACAGAGCACGACTTTGGCCAAAGATTTGATGTCATCTAAGAAGTAAGTACTTGCTGATCTTGACGCTGTGAGATTCTTTGAATGGAATGCTGATGCTTTGACACAACCACCAGGCCAGAGTGGACGCCTGAGAAGGTGGATTCGTTTGCCAGCTATATGGGACAGGTAATCAAAGGCTGGGCCCAAGTCAACGCCAATACACTGTACTGGATCTTCAACGGTACAGAAGAATCAAACAGTCTGCTCTGGAGCATCATCTCGGACGGTAAGTTGCTTGGGGGCAGTGACCAGGACAAGAAAAGCGGCAAGGAGCAGGACGAGGATCTCCAAACCAGCATCGAGAAGTCTTTCTACGGATACACCATCCCTATGCTCTGGAACCTCACCGAGACGCATGCCTTTGTTATTGACTCGGGTTACAACTGCCTCGAGGAGTACCCTCTCGAAGATTATTTATCCAAGGCCACCATGGACGCCACCAACGCATGCTACGGCGGGACACGTTACTACCTGGTACACGTCAAAGGTGACGCTGAATCATGCTCTTGCAAGCCTCCCAATACACAATGCGAATGTGTGAACAACAAATTCAGCGTGCCACCTGGTCTGGAATCTTTGGATGGCCAGTTATTTGGCGGCATCAAGGTATCACCTGCGGGGCAAGAAGTATTACCGACGATACTGTATGCGTATACTCTACACCAAGCTGTAACAATATGAGGGCAGGTGCATCCTGCGGCAAAAGACTAAAATTAACCAGTTTAATCACTAGTGATTGAGTTGCCTTCCACATCAGTATATAAGGAGCCAAGGCCCTAGTGGCTGCAGTAGGTCTTTAAGGCTCGCAAGCCTCTATATCCTTACACAAGCACCCTCTTTCTTATTTCCATCGTATCTCCTCGAGCTCTTCTGCCTCCTTTGAACGACCCTGATTTCGGTATGTTAATGATAGGTTGCCTATGATTCTCAGCGTAGAGGGATGTTTATCTCCTAAGACCCTCTTTCTGATTTCCATCACATCTACCTGGAGCTCTTCTGCCTCCTTCCAACGGCCCTGGTCCGAATATGCCAATGCTAGATTATTCATGCTTATTAGCGTAGAGGGATGTTCATCTCCTAGGACCCTCTTCATTGTTTCCATCACACCCACCTGGAGCTCTTCTGCCTCCTTCCAACGACCCTGGTCCAAGTATGTCAATGCTAGGTTATTTACACTCATCAGTGTAGAGGGATGTTTATCCCCAAGGACCCTCTTCATTTTCCCCATCACATCCATATTAAGCTTTTCTGCCTCCTTCCAACGACCCTGGTTTCGGTATGTTGATGCCAGGCTGCCCATGCTTATCAGCGTAGAGGGATGTTCATCTCCTAGGACCCTCTTTCTGATTTCTATTATATCCACCTCGAGCTCTTCTGCCTCCTTCCAACGACCCTGGTCCGAATATGCCAATGCTAGGTTATTCATGCTTATTAGCGTAGAAGGATGTTCGTCTCCCAGGACCCTCTTTCTTATTTTTATTACATCCATATTGAGCTCTTCTGCCTCTTTCCAACGTCCCTGGTTTGAGTATGTTGATGCTAGGTTGCCCATACTCGACAGAGTATGGGGATGTGCATCTCCCAGGACCCTCTTTCTGATTTTCACCACATCCACCTGGAGCTCTTCTGCCTCCTTCCAACGCCCTTTATAGTGAAAATAGCCCGTTATGTTGTGTAGAAGCTGCGCTCTCGCTACTTCCCCCTCCCTTGAACCAGTTTTCTCGTGTTTTAGTACAGCATAAGCATGGGGAAGATACTTGAGGCAGACTTCTCGCGTCTCAAACCGGCCAAACGGATAGGCATCCAATACCGTCTTGAGAGCATGCTGTGCAAACTCGGTCATTTTGCCCTTTATGACAAGCCACTTGCGAGCCACTAGTTGTACTAGTCGGTGCATATCTAGACTTTGACTATCCACCTCTGATATGAAGTAAAATGCTTTGAGGGTGCCCATTGCCTTTGAAATCTTCAGTTCCTGAGAAGGCTCACCCGCCCCTAGCGCCTTTTCCTTCTGCCAGTAGTCTGTGATGAAGCTTTTTGGAATGGCCTGGCGATCAAACAGGCTGATCAAAGATAAAATTTCACCTGTGAATCTGTCTTGTTGCTCGATCTGCTCAAACGAGATAATCCACGTTGCCGTGACCGCATGTGGCGTATCCGAGTCTCGCCCCACTGTTTCGAATGATTCGCTCAGACAGTCGATCAAGTCGACATCACTCTTATCTAGCAACTTAATATAGTCATTGATCGTTATGCCATTTTCGTGGATGAATGCTGCTGCCTGTGCAAGAGCAAGAGGTAGGGCTTCCAGTCGAGTTGCGAGACCTGACACTTCATCATCCGGAATGTCGTCATCCTCCAGCATGGTGCGGATCAATTTGTTCGCCTCACGGTTAGTCATATTACCAACCTCAATTGGCAGCTTCCCTCGCGCAAATCTCGAGCCGGCCTGTTTGTTCCTGGTTGTTACTAGGATCGATCCATGGGCGCACTCGGGAATGTAGCGACTTAATCTTCCATGTGGTAAAGATGTAGTCTTTTGCTGCTGCCCAAAGAATAGCTGCGTGTCATCAGCATTATCAACCACCATGAGCCATCGACCCTTGAATTCATTTTCCAGCCATGATTTTACAAGCGCTAGTAGGTCAGTTTCCGGATTGTCTCGGCCAGGGATATCGCATTCTTGGGCAATCGAGGCATAGCTCTGGCGGAAACGCTCTTCGCTACCCGCATAAACCCAGAACATTGACACATCTGGGAGCTTCTCTCGAAGCCAATAGAGATAGGCTAGTGCGATTTGTGTTTTCCTACAGATAGTTAAAACCAGAATGGAGCATCAATAGTAGGGAGTAAGATACCCAACACCTCCGAGTCCGTAAAGGGATACCCTCGGCTGCGTGTTTGCGTTACCCAGACGTTGATGGAAGCCAAGTTGTGATTTAAGCTTTTCGAAGATCTCAGGTCTGTTGACGAAATCTGGGTTCTTCGTATATGGTACAAGGACTGGGTCCTTTTTAGTGTTATACAAGACAGCGCTACGGAATCAAAACATACATGTTACGTTAGCACTCCGTTTTCCATACTGTTTCACTATTTCTCTTAGCATAAATTCAGAAATAATAGTTGGAGCTACTTACTCAAACGAGCAGCAACCACGATAGGAGCGTCCTGCTCAAACTGTCTAAGCTTATCCCGCGCACTCGTATACCCTCGGTGGTTCTTGTTATCAAACTTGACAATCATTGAGTGATCGGAATCAAGAGGGATCTTTTCCTCCATAGAGTCTGGGAGATGTAGAAGAGCTGAGCCGGTTTCCACTGCCGTGATGTAGCCGCCAGTCCTTTCCCAGCGTTTAGTTTCGTTATTCTATTGTCATTAGCTACCTCTTATAGTATTATTTATATCAGACATTCGTACAAACTCAAGCTGCTTAGTCTGTCCTGTCTCATAAAAGCTTACAACCTTCCGGTCTCGGATGAGATTTTTGAAATCAGCCAGCTGAAATGCTAGCAAGTCAGATTTGTCTCTGATTTGCTGAAGCAGTGCGCTTCGCGGATGAGCCTTTTCCCCAGCCAGCATCTTCTGGATATCATCTACCACCATCCCTTTGTGTGGAATGCCAAACAAAAGCATCCCGTATGTAGCCCTATGGAGGTTTGCTATCGTTGGATGATCTTCCTCGTTTGTCTGCACCGCTTTGATAAGGCACTTTTCTGTTGATTAGCCCTGTAAATATAAATCAAGATAGGTAACCTACGTGGGCAAGGATAATACCACCAAAGCTGTGCGCGATAAAGAAGACTGGTCGCTGTCTCAACTAAAGTGTATTAATTGTTAGCCCTATATTCGTACGATCACGCCCACATTTTGTAATAATACTTACCTCGTCTGAATATCGGACCTTCTTGAGCTCTTCTATTAGCTCCCGGCCATAATCCATGATGGTGTCGATCCCATGGCTCGACAGCTTCGAGTTGTACCCATAAATCATTGTGCGGCAGCACGGCAGGTCCTTAGATAGAAAGTCGCGTAGCCACATCCGTCCAAGGTTTCCCTTGCCCCTCCATGAGCCATATGCGTGCCCGTCGAGACCGGTGATCGCGATGATACTTAGATATAGTGAGTTAGCATCAGAAAGGCAATCCTCAGAGAACAAGCGGGAACATATTACACCCGCAATGAAATAGCACATACTCTGCGGTAACTGGCGCATCTGGCTTTGGTGTGTACAGCTGTGTGAAACCCAAAAAGTGTTGGTCAAAGTTGATATCTGTGTCACCCATCTCAATCTGCCAATCTCCTAGCGGGTTTGCCACCAGGTCAGACAAAAAGCTAGGAACCTCGCCGTGAAACTCTACCAGCGCAACCCTTTCTAGATCATCATGGCAAGACGGTACTATAGTTGTAGTAAAACTTAGTTGTGGTTTTTCTTCGTCCGACAGGTTATCGCCGATAGCAGCCCTCAGCTTGGTATTCAGCTCCTCGTCAGGCTGTTCGGCTGGCAGACCAGTAACGCGAAAAACAGGACCTTTCTTCTTGGAAGGCATTTTGAATCAGGAGTTTCGGAATCAAGCGCTGGCAGTTGTAAGGCCTTGAGCGGTGAATGAATTCCGCAGAGTCTGGGGAAGCAAACGGTTATTGTAGTATTGAAAGAGGTTAGTGGTTTCGGTCAAAGTATTTCACTCAAACGTCGATATGAGCAAGAGTTTAGGGTTGAAACGGGAAATAGGGGGGCAGAGGAGAGCCCAAGTTGGTGGCTGTGTGTTGCAGCTGCGGCTGAAGCAACCCATGCAACCAACAGTATGTCTTCCCGACACATCATAGCCAATCAACCCAAATCAGGCTCAGAAATCAACACAACAGATGACGCCTTAGGGTGAAATAGTCACTAGTCAGGGGCCAAGGCTACCTATCAAAGCAAAGTGTATTATTAAGTTAATGGAATGCCCATGCGGGTGTCTAGATACTTCCTGATGTCTCATGGCGAAGGCACGGCTGGCTAACTCTGCCTAGGCGCGGTAAGCACAGTGCGCAGTGTGATAATAATATGCGAGGTAACATTCTAAATATGTTAACATGACGTCATTGTTGTTTGGAAGCTGGAGGACACAATTTCCGTCTTTACCCCACTGCTCTCTCCAACCTGGGTTAGTATTGAATCTCTAGGCTGCCACCCCAAAGCCACGCAAACTAGTCAGGAGCACAGCGGCCCGGCCCTCCGCACTAAGGCGTTAAAAACAAGGGACATTCACGCGTCAGTCAAGTGCCAAACCTCACTTCCGAGTAGAAGCATGGAGTATTCATTATCAAGTTTATCCTCTATATCTACCTTCCGTGGCCAATGGACCAAGCGGTAAGCCAGCACAAGGTGTCGCAGAAAATTATCTCAGCTGATGCTTCCAGACTCACCGACTGACACCGCCATTCTCGAAAGAGAATGCCCTTGTGCACCATGTTCAACGAGTTGCCCCATTCTTGGATGTGGGAAAAGACACCCACGCATTTCTCGAGACGGATCTATATACTCCACGACTAGACAAGATCTATTCTTTCCTGTGGCTCGCCGGCCTTCCTCGACCTGCCCGTCCCCTTCATCGACAAAACCTCCTTCGGCGAACCATCTACCCCACCGAGGACCCAGACGAACATTTAGTATGGCATGATGCGTTAATATTTATTAAGCCTATACCTGCCTATCTCCTTGATTATGAATTCTGGGAACAAGAACTATGCAACGACGTAACGCTCTATAGAAGCGCCTACGGTTTGCTTGTGTCCTACGTCGCGCTTTTGCGACACAAGAGTGACCTACGTATCGCCAGTGGAGCGGGTCTCCTACCAGCCGATATAAACTGGAATGACTGGGTTGCATTTGTCACGAATCTCAACATACGCCTGGATAGTACCGCATTTTGTGAAGCAAATTATCGTTACAGATATGGAGAACTGCGGCTCACACGGCTCAATACTCTTTACCGCCTTGGGCTGGCTGGGTTCTCGCTTCAAAATGTTGTACACGGTTTCATGTCTGGCTCTCTACGCTATACGGCCTTCTTTGAGCGTAATTTTGGCTGGATCTTAGCTGTATTTGTCTATGTCACGGTCATTCTGTCGGCTATGCAGGTCGCACTAGCTACGGACAGGTTTGTTAGCAGTGATCATTTTCAACAATTCTCCTACGGGTTAGCTCTACTATCTATAGCTTTCGTCTTAACAGCAGTGGCTGTTATGCTATTCGTATGGTGGTCACTCTTTTGGTTTCATCTGTTGTCCACCATACAGTACTGTAAGCAAGTGGCTTCGCGGCAGAGACAGAGCAGTCGTGATGAGTGAATTAAGATGGGATAAATCATGCCTCTAGAGCTGTTCTCTTAGCGGATTTGGCTTTAGTTTTTGGACACACGCTGTATTACCAAAATTAGGAAAAGTCGCGTCGCAGGCTATGGCGGCTAGCTATTACGTCCCGTGAGTCTTATCTAATAAATCAGTTTGGATTGGCTCATCTTCTAAAAAACAGGCATATAATAAAAAATACAAATGGTATAAGTCGACGTAATCGAGCTTCTCCCTGTTATGGCAGTTGTTGATGGGCTCTTTGTTGAGATATAAGTCTCAACAGCCACTAGGAAATTATCCCTTTTTGTATTTCAACACTCTTTGACCTTGTCGTAGGTCAGACCGAGGCTTGCACTGCAGAGGGTTGTTCTCTTGAGACTCATTGTTTCGGGTGGTAGCTACGAAAGAGGTTAACTTTTGTAAGACGTTAGATAAGTCAGAGTGACTGCAAGATCATAGATAGGTCTGATTGTATTGATAGACCTCAACTTGCAGAGCCTTCGGCGATAGCTCTGCGCATAAAGATGCCTTTGGTGGATCGGATCGGGATAACTAATCTCCGATCACTAGCCTAGGCAACACCTCGGTCAAATCACTTAATATCCTTACAATTTTGTTGTTGATAATATTGGGAGAATTAGAAAGCCTGGGCTTAATAAGGTAGAAGGTTGAAGCAAGAAAAAAAAAGATTTGAATTTTCTTTTATGGTTTCTTTAAATCTATCTTGATATAGAAAAACTTATCTATGTAATGTAATATATGATATATAACTTATATGAATTTGATATCACCAGGTCAATCGACGTTTTCTATATATTAGAGCAACGTAGCTTAGATATCACATCCCAACTCTACTCTAGGCAACTCAAGCAAGATCATCAGTGTTATCAAGGTCAGAGCACTCGCGGGTGTTCCTTGACTGACGTTTCAAGACCTCGTTTACCTGCTTACACCTGGATTTCGGCCAAAGCTTGCCAGCCTGACCCTCCTGACCGGGAAAGTTACCAGCGAGCCAGAGGGATCCCCTCCCATCATCACTGTAATTACCCTTCAGGACGGGCATGGTGAAGAAGCAAGGGATCTCATAAGGGTTTGGCATCTTCAAAGCACCAATATCGGTCTTGGGTTTGCCAATGTGTCCACCATTCTTCTCCCAACAGTTGACGGCATTACGCAGAGTAGCGAGTTTGTCCATTCCCCAATGGTCCCAGGCGTAGTAAATGTCTTTGTTACCTCCGAATGTAATACCCTCGTTCTTGGGGTACCATGCAAGGATATCGAGACACCGACCACCCATATCATCGTCCCAGGCGTTGTTAGGGTTGATACACTTGGGCTTGGGCAAGTCGTCTCGGACGACAGCATAGAGGCCTCTCCAATTTCTCGCCATCTGCCACAACAATGCCTTATCCTATAGAACAAAATAAATTAGCTTGGGTAAGGGAATGACACGAAGGGACAGTGATCAACTTACCATGTTGCTTCTCATATGTGAAATCGTGTCATCAAGCCCAGCGAGAGCATCATCCTTAAGCCAAGCTCCCCATCCGAACACTTGGACAGCAGGATTCTTGTACTTTGCATCTCCAAGACGCATAGGCTCAGGAATGCCACTCTGTGCGTAGCCCTGCTTGCCAAATGTCGCACCTAGGATACCATCGATAGCTTTCATACCCTCGTCACTAACACGTGAGACAAGACCTTGGAACTCAGCTGTTGCCTCGACAGCATCGTCGGTCGAGGCATCGCTAGATGATACACCAGAGACCAAGTACATAATACCACTGAGACCTGCTGTGGGGCCTGACAGAGGCGTACCGCCAGCACTGACAATACTGAGAGCTGCACCCAAGATGCTATATATGTCGAGAGGTGCTTTGGGTGTGCCGCTCTTAATGTTGAGGTTCTTTCGCATAACGCCAACATTGTCCGCGATGTTTCCCATCTGCTCACCAAAGCGGCGGTGGAATTCATTCATAAATGTAAACATATTCTGCATGGACTGGAACATATAGTAGAGTCCGCCTAGGCCAATTTCGTTAAAGTCCTCTGAGCAACCCGTTAGTACAGCATATATAGCAGAGGGAGTTCTGTAGGTCCTTACCGCATTCCTTGCCGTGGTGGCATTGTGCTCCAGGTTCGGTACATAAAAACACAGTACGATCTGCCTTGGGGAAGAGATCTTTGTAAAGCTTTTGGCCCCACTGAGAGTGGTCTTTCTGTGCGTTGATATATTCTTCAACCCACTGCTCGGCGCCAGATTCAGACCAGAATTTGCCCTTGTTCTCCATGGTGTCATATGACAAGTCAGCGCTGCAGTCTGGTAGCTTCTTGTTCCACAGCTTCTCGGGAATAGATGGCCCGTGCGTAGTTACGGTGCCCTTGTTAGGTCCGATATCGATGTCGTCGTCGCCATTTCCTCCTCCGCTTATTGATATAAAGTCAGTCTTCGAATTGGAGGCAGAGTTTTAAAGTGACTTACGAGGAGCTGCTACTGGCTTGAAAGTCAATACTCCAGACCATGGTACCTCCGAAGCAGTAACCATCAGCCCATGCCTTCTTATCGGCAAAGGTCTCTTCATCTGGAGACATTATTAGTAAAGAATAATCGGTAAGTATACAGGCTTAAAGGTTTGCCGTCATATCCGATCCACTGGTCATCCCAAGTGACTTGCTTCATCATAGACTCCTTTAGATAGACGGACTTAACACCCTTATTCTTGATGAGGTTCTTAATCTCGCCAAGAGACATAACACCATCAGAATCGGTACACTCTCCCTTCTTGCTTGGACCAGCAAAATTGCATCCAAGAGCATTACAGCTCTTGTCAGCGACAGTATAACCACGGCCATACATGGCGAGACCGAAGTTAATTTTCTTAGGGTCGAGGCCATCAAACCAGAGGGGAATAGTATTGTTACCAATCTCACGGATATCAGCCTGGCCGCGGATGATCTTCCCGAGTGTTCTAACGTCCGAGTCCCAAGAGCCATGGAGATCTGGTAATTATGTTAGTACGGGCTGTGTAGTTGGGATAAGCCATCCAAGATGATATCTCGAGCTAGGAGGCTGAAACATACCATAAGCCATAAATCCAAAGAAATCAACATAAGGCTCCATAGCCTTAGCATCAAACCAACGGAGATACCAGTAATCGGGCGCCAAGGTCAAGCTAATACCATATTTGCCATCGTAAGCGGTATGCATCTCACGCAGGAGCATAGAAAAGTTACGAGTATCAGCGAGCTTTCGACCACCGCGCTTAGGCTCACCAGGGTATTCCCAGTCGAGATCAACGCCTGTGAAGCCATACTCGTCCATATAGTCACGGACAGACTCGATAAAGGCAGCTCGGTTAGCCTTAGTAGAGACCATATCACTCCAGGTAGTATGAGTAGGAGCCTCTTCGTTGCTCATATCAAAGCCGCCAATAGCAATCCAGGTCTTAAGCTTACCGCCCTTAGACAAATCGGTAAACTCACGCATCTGCTTGACATCATCGTCATGGGCGGGGGTGACCTTAAAAGACTTGGGGTCGATAAAGGCAAAAGAGTAAAAAAGATGGGTGAAACCTGTGGTGTCGAGCTGCTTAGGGGTCTTGGTATCGCACTTTCGGGTGCGCACATTCCAAGATTGGTAGTAACCGATGGTCCTTCCGTTGGTGCTGCCGCCGCCCTTGGTACATGAAGGAGAGGAGGCGATATTGCAAGATCCATAGCCAGCCTGGCAGGGCAGCGTCTTATGGATGGGATCGGCATTATCACAAAAGACTTCGGTGGTCTGAGAGATCAAGTCAGAATGGTCAGTGGAAGAGAAAAGCGACCATGAATTTACTTACACCACACCAGCCTGAGGTGGAGCAACAGAGGTTCATGCCGCAAGGCATTTCACCCTCCTCGCTGTATTCTCCACACATAGCAGTAGCATCGCAGTTGGAAGTACATCCCTTATCACAATAGTCAGGTCCGTATCCGCAGATACCATCAGGACCGCAGCAGCTGTAGCCAGTTAGACCGTGAATGTGGAATATCGGTAAATATTCAACTTACCTGTCGTCGGCGCAAGGAGCGTCCTTGCAATATAAAGGACCGCTGCCGCGCTTCTCGAGCGAGCGGCGCGAGTTGCCAGACTTGTTGGGAGTAACACCAGCAGAGGTTTCAGTAGCATTTTCGGCGTCCTTGTAGTACTGGTTAAGACTTGTGGCGGAGTCCTTAGAGAGTATAAGATCGGTGGGGTTTGGGGGAGCCTTGGCAGGGTTTTGGTGACCCGGGCTTAAGGTGATCCTTTTCGTCCATTCGGGAGCCTTGGCTGTTGGTAGTAATCAGTATTGCACGTGGCACCGACGACTCTGATAGTGACACCAGAAGGCTCGACTGATAAGGAAAGAACTTACTGATGACGGAACGACGATGAATCCCAGCATGTTTGGCACGAGGGTGATGAGGCGTATTGGCACTGCTCAAGGTTGTAAAACACAACAAGCAGAGAGCAACCGCCCAACAGGCGATGCTCGAAAGTCGTGAGACCATATTACCCAACTGTGTATGTTGTGGTAAATAGTAATTATCGTTATATCTGTCGAGATATTTCTCTTGTTTGGCAGAACAGGCTATATATATATAAGCCTAGATGTATCTCCACTGGTGAGTCTGAAATTCATGGAATGGTTATGCGACGGATACTGTCCACCCTGGCGATTACAATATCCATGTCAATACAGACGATTTCTCCTGAGCGATGAACTAGCTCGCCAATGTCAGGCCATGCTACGTTACAACAGCAGTGCCCCTTTTCCTTTTCCTTTTTCTTTCTCTATTGCCTTTGCTTTCTGCCTGTGTAATAATTCCGACAAGACAAGTTATGTAGAGCCTCAGCCTCGGTGGTGGATCTCAATGTCATTCCTGTAGTATCGGAGCATGTGTTGTCCCACAGAAGGATCGATCCACATCTCTCCGCACGTCTGAGATGGGCCTATGGAATTGTCGCCAGGGTTGCCAAGGATATCTCCCGCTTAGACGGCAGCAAAAAAGCATTCGACGCCAACCGTTTCCAGCAAAGCTTAGGATCAAACAGGCATTAGACTCGGCAAACATAAATCCTTCCGGCTTGTGCGGATTTTGGAAAGATTTGACAGCACCAATTTCAGATTGCAACGCCGAACGTTGTGGATAATAGGCGGGTTTAACCCTGTTGATTTGTTACCTTGCGCGGGTAACTTTATCCCTCCATGGGCGAATCACTCTAACAAAGATACTATACGAGCTTTCAGGATTGGCAGATGCAGGGGGTCTTGATTTAAAGCTAGGATATGGGCGGTTGTGGCGTAGTCTAGTGTATTTAACTGCCCCGCTTGAAAAGGCTTTCGCCGACAAGCCGGGGCGGTCATGCAAGGAACAAATTCTACCTTTTACAAAGAAATTCGGTAGCGTGATACAACGAAAAGTCAAAATTGTCAATTGACTAGGACCATGTGCTTTCTTTTAGCCTAGCGAATAGAAAATTGGGGATTGACTTTGACAGATAATTATAGGTTTGTGAGACAGATGTTCTAACCTAACGTTCGCGAGATAACTTTGAGGTCATATTCAAAGGCTCTAAATAATATATCCACTGCCTCTGGAACCAAGCCATAGTTAGCGGAATAATAAATATTCAGATTCGTTAAGGTGCTATTGGGTGCTGTTGATTTGAGTAACAATTAAGCTTAACCTAAGCATAAATAGGAACACTAACAGCCAGCAAAGTCAGGCGGCCGACTCGAAGACTGAAAATTCAAGGATGGCTAGCTTATGTAACCCCATGTTGTGGGCCGTCAAATATTTCTCTGGAAGTAACTCTAAGATAGTAAATCGCACACTCTCCATAACTTCTAGTGCACGGACAGACTATGCTTACGGGGTGTATAAAGTAATCATTGGTTTTTATGCTTAACTGCCTTCTTCGTCTGACCATCTGCAAGATAAGCTCGTGCGAGCTCGTGCTCTAATACCAGTCGATTTGGGTGATCTTCTGTTAGTATCTTCATTTTGATCTTAACTATATGCTGTAGTGTAGATATTGCCTCCGTTGCCCGCCCGTCTGCTAGTAAGTATTTGCTTACTATTAAGCCTAAGTTGTATCCTCCTTTATTCTTTATGTACCCCGTACTTCCTAATAGCCTAAGCGAATATGGTAAATATTACCGCTATAGATTATAGTTTTTCTAGTTATTAATTAGAAATATCTTAATAATATATATTATTATTATTAGTTATATTTCTCTCTTATAGCCTTTTATTTTTATTTTATATTCGTATTATTAGGTATATTAGACTATATATATCGAATATTACCTTGCCTTCTTGTCGACTAAGGAACTATATCCTATAAGTATATTAATAGCTTTTATTATTTGCTGTTTGGTTTTTAACTTCGGAAGGATGGATCGAGGAATCCCTTTCGGCTTAATGTAAACCATGCTAAGAGCCGGCATCTAAAATACTGAGTAGCCTGAGTTGTTTTCCTTGACCCAGAGAGTGACTGTAGAGCGATCTGAGTTTTGCTAAGACCTTTGAGTCTGACCAGAGCGGCCTTTTGCTGCCCTTATTCGAATAATAGACCTCATAGCTTTGTAAGAATATCCTCCTGACCTATAAAGAGGTTATTTTTTAAAAATGGAATTAGAAAAATATATTATATTTAATATCTATAAATTAAATATATAATTCCGCTCTAATTAAATAATTCTTAATTTTTTAAAGAGTTATTACTCCCTAAGTTTATAGCTATATATAATATATCTTAAACCCTAATTAATTATAATTATTAGAGATATATTATAATAAACCTTAAGTAAATATATGGACCTAAATGCTAAAAAAAGCCTTTATATTCGCTATAATTATAGCTATAATATATTATTATTAGATCTTATTTTTATAGCTATCTATATAATTA
>ONZP01000028.1:0-42612 GCA_900312805.1 Fusarium torulosum | reverse complement strand
GGTTAATAATATTATTATATTCTATATACCTTCTTATTTTTCGTATCTATTATAGCCACTTAATATTGGGTGCTTTGGGCCGCTAAAAAAGATATATAGTCGAGAAATAAAGCGACTAATTAGATAGTCTATAACCTATATTTCTAAGACCGAGTTCTTCCCGGCCTTTTATATTGCCTTTTAATTAATTATAACCGAGTTAAATATTAAGGGGGGTTTTAGAGGAGCTAGATTTATTCCTTTTAACCCTAAAGTTATAATCTTAAAGCTTAATATATAATTATAGACTTTAATACCTATTAAAGAGGTGGCCTAATAAGCTTAAGCTTAGACTTTAAGGACCCCAGTAATAGTCCTTAAGGTAGGATTATAATCTAAATACCTTCGGGGCCGAATTAGAAGATATTATAATAGCTCCCTAGAGTTAATCCTTAAAGCTCTTTAGTCTCTTATAAAGGTAGTTATAAGGAATATATAAAAGATTGCCTTATTAGAGGCTAAGAACCGGGAGCTTCGTGAGGTAAATAATATACTTAGCCGGCGGCATAGGGCAAAAAGGACACGCCTATAGAATAGAGGGAGCTTAACTATATAGGAAGGTTAGGATTTAATTGATTAGATGGATATAAGTATATAGGTATTGGCCGAATTATCGAGAAGTAGTGGTCGAGGAAGATCGGTTAGGCCGGGTATTCGATAATATAGTATATATAGTAAGACTAGGCATAATATAAGGACCTATTAGGTAGTTCCAGAGGTATTTAGTGATGAATATAGTAATTGATTTTAATTGATTAGATGGTCTGTTATGTTTTTATTATAAGTTATCTTAAGAAGGTTGAGATTTCTGTGCCGCTCGGTTGTCTATGCCGCTCGCTTATCGCGTATGTTAATCTTATATAATCTTGTATAAATTAAAATATATTTATTATAATCTATATAATCTTATATAAAAATACATAAATTAAAATATATTTATTCTAATTTATACAATCTTATACAAACATATCTATATATATTAAACAGAGCTTGTTATAATTTATATAAATTTATATAAAATCTAGAGTAGAGGAAATTATCGGGACTTTGGCACGCCCACTATAGAAGCAGCTTGAGAGGACAAAGGTAGTTCAGAGAAGCGTCATTGAATTCCCTGACTTTACAACCTCTGGCTGCATTAGGATTGTTGCTACAGAACAAGTTAGCTCGGGACAGGTGTGAAAGAGCGATTGAAATAAGACGTACATGAAGCTCTTGGTATGCTTAAGCGTGATTGTACAGTTCCGTGCAAAAGTTCTAACTATAAGCCACCTAGGGATGTATGGAATATAGAATATTTAGAAGGCTTTAGACATGTCCAACAGGGGTAGTCGCTTCATGGCCTGGTTCTTTATGGTTCATAGCTGTGACGGAAGAGACTGTAATTCCGGGATGGGTATGCCATCTGCACCACGAAGGAGACCAACGGCATCGCGCATTGCTGCATAATTTGTTCGAGGCATTCCGTTGAAGTACGCTAAGAGTCTTAGAGCCATGTGAAAGGGCGAGATCTGCGTATGCTTGTCTTGGTGGAAGCGAATGAGCTTGGACTTGCGCTATAGGCTCGGTTCATCGAAGTTCGACGTTGTTGATAACTCCCCAAATATCGGAGGCGCAGGAACCAACCAGTCGAATTAAATTGCAGGCATGCTCATTGCGAATCGGCGGAGGCACGACATTTTCAGGAGACATTCTGCAAGTTCTACAAGTGTATCGTACTAGGGTATGTCAGGATATCGATATAATAATAATGGACTTCAGATGGCAAGCACGATTGCGTTCAAAGGCAAAAAGGGGGTTTGAGGGTTGGGGAGTTGTTGCACATGAAAGAGACTGTCAACTTACCCAGTCTGGATCCTCCCTATCCAACGCGAAAAGGCCTGTGGGTTCGGGGAAATTCATGTACTCTTCGAGAATAAGCCATTCGAGTTGCTGAACGTACTGGTGGATATCATGGCTTTCGAGTTGGAAACCGGTTTCTACGAAGTCAAGCAACGGGTCAAAGAACCTGAGCTTGAGTCTTTCGATATGACGACAGTGCTGCATGATATCCTTGAGGTCAAACTCATCTTGGCACCGGTTCAAAAACACCAACGCTTTGAGCTTTTCGGGGTCGAACTTGCGAACCAATAGTTCGCGGATGTTGCGTTTGGCATGTACCGTAAGGGAGACGCAGATCTTGTTTGGTAGAATTGAAAGCTCCTGAACGAAGTCCTGGCTCTGAATTCTGGAAAAGGCTTGGATATCAATGTGAAGGGCGAAGAGTCGAAACGTCGTGGATAAGACACTGATGATAGCGTGAGGCAGGCGTGGGAGCTTTTGGTCATTGGTTCCCTTCCGAACAATTATCGAGAAATCCCTGTAACCGAATTAACAAATGGAACGGTAAATAATAGACCTTTGTACCTAATGAATCTCCCAATCATATGATTTTCTGCGTTTCCCTCGCGCTTGACAAAGTAATCGAGCTTCTGAATGAGGTGTTGGTCCATCCCCTTGAATTTCACTTTCCAGAACAGGGATCTGAGGCTGGCTGCCCCCATTAGCTTCGACGCTTTGCTGAGCCCGTCTAACTCAAACGTGACCAGAAACGAAGCTATGTGCACAAGAACCTTGTTGGGGAAGTCCTCCAAGCCGCCGCAGTGCACTACTTCTAAATCGGCCATGATGGTGCTGGGAGAAGCGGTCTCAGTTGAGATTTGAGAATGAGAGGCGGCCAACAGGAAGAGCGATGAGTATGAGTAGCGAAAAGGTAGATATGCTACAGGTGCCCTGCGCCATCAATGATCATCGGGATGTAGATGGGCCAAGTGAGAGAGTGAGGGGAAAGAGCAGCAGTATTCAGATACCGTCAAGGGAGGTGAATGAAGGTGCGATGAATCGGCTCGGAGAAGCCTGTTTTGAATCAGAGAATGCTAACGTATGCTTGCTGATGTGTCAGATGATAAATACGCTCACGAAGGAAAATCAGAGAGGATATCAGATCAAGGGCAACGATGGCGCGCAGAAAGCAAGTCCGTGAGTCTGGTGAGTGGGCTGTGAAGATTTGAACCCTGTGAAGTGGTGGATGAGCAATGTAGATAAGATGTTAAAAACGATGTAGGAGAGAGTGGGTTTAGAGGTGGATTGGTGGCCAGAGCACAAAGTGAGATGTTCTACAGAAGTCAAACATTATGTCTAGAGCCTCCGTTGACCTCGAGTTTCACTTGGCCACCTGATGTGAGACGCTGGGCCATACAGTTCTGGGTTTGCTTCCATGATTTCTGTCTGGTTGTCTGTCGACACAAGCTTGCAAAGACTGGAATTCAGCAACAGGAGAATGAACTTGCACCTTGCATCCGAGCACGGAGCACGGGCTCGCAACGAATTGCATCGTGCTTTATTGCCTGTTCGGAACAAGCAGTTTGTGACTGTTGGATACAGGGAGTTGACGATCGACGAGACAAGGCCACTACGCGATTGAGGCGGAGAACATGATTGCGATCGCACAAGGGTACAAGTCCATGATCGACGGCCTTGTCAGATTTCGGCGTTTTCTTCTGATGGAAGAGCAGCGGTCGCCGTGACAAAACCGATCCGCTCATTGGCACTGCCAACCTCCACGACAACAAACAGTTTGCCAGCCGTCTCCAGCTGCCAGCCAGCTACTCATTCACCGGATGTTTGTTTACCTGCCCGCCTGACCTAATAAACTTTTTTTTCACTCTGCTTCGTCGTTTTCTTCTTCTTCTTCTTTCCTCCAACCCTCCGCCATCGTCATGATAACCAACCTTTAACGATGCCATCCTCTCCTCTCAATAACGACTCGTCTGAGAATCCTGAGGTAAGTAACACGCCTATTTACAAAATTCGCATAATCTAACCTAGTGACAGGAACTTGTCCCTTATCTCGAACGTCGAGACTTCGTTCAAACCATGCGCGTTCATGACGGTGGCTACGGGTCTGAGTTCTCAGAACCCTTCTCCGCGTTCCTCTCCATCAACGATAAGGCCATCAGCTCCCCCTCGCAAGAGGAAGCGCAGCTGTTCCAAAAGCAAAAGGTCGAGAATGGGTCTCTTGATGTGTCTGTCAATCTTCGGTTTCCCAACAGTGACTATGGTACACTCCATATCTCATTCTACGCCTATGGCATTGGTATCGATGACACCCGTATCGCCCACCTGACAGTGTTCGTCCAAGATGTCACTGAAGAAATTGCATCCGAAGACCCAGCACCTCACCAGTGCTCAAAAAAAGGTGCCAAGGGACCGTGCAGTAGATCTTGCTACTTTCGTTTGTTTATGTGCATGACAAACCGATCGACAGTCTCATGAAGATCGCCATGTACCAAGAGTTGCAGCTCAAGTCCACCTTGCTTTGGACTGTGTATGCCAGCGACGTACTCCTGAATAGCGCCGAGCTGTTTCAAAGCGTTTCCGCCACGGAGAAGTTCGTTCAGTTTGTTTCTAGTACCTTGTGGAACACGAAGATACGCAGCGTTGGCGTGAACAGTCGCAATAGTGGGTGTGACAGTAGGCACAGCATTAGCGCAATATGCCCTGATAGACTCGTATACAGAAAAGGTATACACTGTTGGGCATGAGCCAGCACCTGGATCCGATGGCTTCCCTACAAACGTTGCTGAGCAATACCCCAGTTGGGAGCTCTACTCTTTCTGGATCAGCTATTTCCTCTGGCCCATCGCAACTTTTAGTTCAGAATACCGTAAGTACCCTTACTTAAGTCTTGTGATTCTTCATCGCTGACATAGCCCAGCCTCAACGCCCATCTACGCAGCTCACTGATGGCGGACAGATGGACTCAGAAGGTCTCTACTATCTCATCGCACCACAACCGTCGTCCGGCAGCCCTTCTCGTCCTTCTCTACAATCTGGAACTGCTGCAACTCGTTCTTCTCCAGTCGTTCAGCCTACAAGAGCTGCTGAGCAAGGGGGTTCTCACCAAAGACAAGGTTCGCGATGACAAGCATTGGATCACTAGCGACATAGTTGGCCGGATGATCAAAGCCATGCTGCAAGACGGGGTTCAAAAAGCAACTTTATCCTGGGATGTCCTTATCATGAAGGCCTTGTCTCTCCTATTGCAGTCGATCACTGGGGCTAGAGAAGGTGATATTCGGCGATCCCATCTTTACGAAGGTGATGAATGCCTTCTCTGAGAACATATCACGAGTCGCCTTGACGAAGATAAAAAACCTTTCCACGCTATATGGGCATGCAAAGTTCCGCCAATTCCCGCTTTCATATTTTATATAAAATTATATAAAGTTTAACAAACTCTATTAACTTTATATAATATTACATAAAATTCAACAAACTCTTTCAACTTTATATAATCTTCTATAATCTCATCCTAAGATGATGAGAGAAGCCCAGATCGGCGGTCCGACTTGTATCACGATGCCATCAGCCAGGACCACCACCAGCTTGTCACTGAGGAAAAGCAGAAACTAGGAGGGTGGCTTCGTCGATCCTCCAGGGTTACAGATCCTAGCTTTCATGTCACTGCCGAGGATTTTCGCAACTACCTTAACACAATCTTTGAGAACTTGTCCTCAGAGCCAGCGGTCCCTGGCAGACCCTCCCCTCTCGATCGCACGGCTGCTGAAGCAAGGATCCTAGTTGGAACCCTTAAAGTCAATGCTCCCCCCAGGAAGATGCAGGTTCGGAAAGCCAATCCGACTCAGAAACCAGCACGCCTTGCTGGACAGCCTGTCCACTGCGGTATTACCCTTAACTACGAAACGGACGGGGTTGCTTTCACCTGGAAAGATCGTCACGGTGCTGGGATCTCCTACGATATCATCTCATTCACACCAGGTCTTGACCGAACAGAGATCCGCTACCGGGCTATCGTCAACTACGACCATCACGAGCTGCAGCGCGTCAGACTCTACATCAGCGCTATCATTGTTGCTTGCGCTCGCCGTGCAATCAAGGTGTGGGCTGAGCGCGGCACTGAGGATAACCCCGACTTCAACGTCCAAGAGCCCCAGGACCTCCAGACCTGCGTGTTCGTTAGATATCGCGCCGAACCAGCAGGCCAGTCTCTGATTGAAGTTGCCAGGCGACTCACTCGAGACACCGGCCGATCAGTTCCTCTTGCTTCTTTCGGTGTTTAACGACATTGGCTCATCGACGTGGACACATTGAGCTACGGAATGGTAGTATACAGGCAAACTGGGTGCAAAATGATAGCATTTACAGGTGCTCACTCATAAGTGAGGTATCAAGAAATGGCACCTGATAACGTGCGTCTTATTCTGAGGTTAGCCTGAGTCGATAAGCTTGTCAAACCCGATTTCATCCTCTAACTTGGCCTAAGGTCTAAAGCATACTACAAGCGGTTTGTCAGGAACATAAACAAACGAAAGCAGCAAGAGCTACTGCATGATCCCCCGACACCTTTCTTTGAGCACTCACCTCAAGAAACGGTTATATATATACTCTTGGTCATGTGCCAGCACCTGGATCCGATGGCTTCCCTACAAACGTTGCCGGATATCAGCTGATGCATTTCTTGAATGCTGAACAGCACATCATTCACAATATTTCAAGTGTGATATGGGACCAAGCCGTTCAGGATCAGAGGACTGCAAACATGGCCACCCAGGTATTTCGCGCCGTCGTTATCCAAACTCCGCAACCAAACAAAGACATGCTTGTGGTCAAGGTTGATGGAAGAGAAGACATGTACCCTCAGAGTGGTGATCCCTGCGACATCATCATCGAAAGTGCTATGTTTGAAAAGACAAGCGATGAGCACGATGAAGCAGCACTTGATATTTACAAGGCCCTCAAAGCTGCCGAGCCTCAGCGAGATCCACTTGCGCATTCAATCGAAACTGCCAACAACAGCTGGCTCGCCCTCTGTCACAATCAGAGTTTGAGGGGTTTTGTCGGAACGAGCAAGAGCGCAATGAAACAAGCAGCGAGAACTACGAGATCCGCGTCTTATCTCTGTACAAAACAAACCCATACCTCTTCTCGAAGGCCACTTCTGCCGCCGCCGCTGACACCACTGCTGATGCTAATGATGATTCCAAGCGATCATTCAGAGGTCACTGTGTTGACTGTATTGACTCGGGAATCCCCGCGGGGCTACTGAACAATGATCATCACTCATCCGAAGGTCAAGGGTGCGTCTGCTGCAAAGGCTACTCCTTATGCTCGTTCCGATGACAAAGAGTCCCTTGCCGAGCATTTTGAACGCGTCGGGAGACGGCCCAGTAGAGATTGGAAGCAAGATGACAGCCTCTCACAGGACCATCAAAGCACAATCGATCGTGATCAACGCACTCGAATATCCACAGACAGCAAAACCTCGTCCTCCTGTGCCACAAAGTCAACAGGCCTACCGCTACACGCTACGATTTGACCCACGCGAGGCATCACAGGTCGATCTCATCAAGGAGTTTCCTGGCATCGCAAACGTCATTGATAAGAAAGCTGCCCCTGCCTTCATTCAGTCAATCTTTGACGCGTTGCCATCGCCGATGAAAACATGTCTCATCGATCTGCGTGAGTCCTATTGTTGGATTACATTTCATCGAGTGGCATAGACTTTAGATAAGATTATATAAAACTATATAAATTAAAATAAGCTTATTATAATTTATATAATCTTATCTAAAGTATAGAACAGAGGAGGGTTCCAGTACTTTTGCACGCCCACTATCGTATCTGATGGAAGTTCTCATTCTCTTCGCGGTCTTCGGGAATGGCCTAGACAATCTCCACAACCTCAAGATCCTTTACATCATGAACAACAACGATTTTGCAAGCGACTGTCACAAACCTTCCGCAAATAGGGAATTGCAGAGGAACAGTTAGACCGCGCTTTCAATGTTATGCGCCTCTACCCGCTTGAAGGCGAAGTGCAATTCACGGATAAGAAGCGGGATAATTCCAATAGGAGTGGACGCTACGACACCAGAGAAATCTTGAAGTGTCTGGCGATAGAGTCCCTTGGCGAGCTCTTTGGAAGTCGCAAAGTCTCCTTCCGGAAGATTCTCGCCATTCTCGATGCGATCCATCGTCTCCTTGAGATTAGAGAGGCGCTCAAGATTGTGCTCCAAAGTGCGAGTTGATCTTGGTCCAGGTAAAACCACATCAAACCCATTTGCGTTTCAGAAGCAGACTTCGCTCCTTCATCGCGTCGTCGAAGGCGGTGCACGGCATTCGGCCTTGTCGATTAACATGCGTGCCCATGGTAATCTTACGCACCCTGTCAACCACCTCTATTATAACGGCATCATGCTATGGCGACACAGTTGGAAAGAAGGCGATGCTCTCGAACCAATCATCGCGCACTTCCAGGCCAATGTCAACATAACCACCCTAAGGAACACTACGTCGCACAGGCTGAGTTTACACATGCTCCATAGTGACGTGTGGAGGTTTCTGGGCTATGACACCGACGACGACCCATGCTTTAGGTGAGAAATGGGCAATGGGGATTAACAGCGACATCTCATCCATAGTCGCGCCTCGTCAACGATGATAAGGTCAGGCTGAAATATTCCGCCGTGGCAGAAGCCAAACCTCGACAAGATGACGTTGAGAAAACCAATATCGCAGAGGAGTTTGTCACCTCCGAGGTCATCCGAAGCCTCTACAAAAAGGTCTCTGAAACCAAGTCGGCTATCACGCAATCAAAGAATGCCAACCGTGACAAGTCTCTCCATCAATTTGCACGCTCGCGCTACCACGCCCCCGTCTCCTCATTCGAAGGTCAACTCGACCGATATAAAATGGATAATAGAGCAAGTCAAGTGACTATTGCAGTCTAAGCTCATAGGTATCGGGAAGAATGCGCAGAAACCTATTACTGCTTTGGCTATTACAGCATATAAAGAGCAAGTCGTCGATATAAAGAGGTTTCTAGATCTGACCCAGAAGTTAAAGCTGGGGCCCGGGGGACGAGTAATATGCTCGTATCCAATTCAAGGCTATCAACAATACGCAAGGCGATAAAGCCGATTTTGTCATTGACGACATGGTCACTACTACAGACCCGGCATTTGTCGCTGAACGTTTCCGATTGCATATCAGGGTCAGGCTTGTCACACTGACCAGTGGTGTGCTCATGTGTCTCGCATCGTTTGCAAGATGTGATACGCTTTGTTACCCCGAGGTCATTGAAATACTCCCAAGCGCGTGAGAGCTCCAGGGTGAGGAACATCATATCGCTGCCTTCTGCCTGAATCGTCGTTGTGGCAAGTCAGGACACAAAGCCAGAGATTGCAAAGGGCCGCGTCCCTGCTCTGTTTGGTTTGCTCTCAGCCAGGCCACATGAAAGCCACATGTCCCCAGCGCATTTGCCGCAAATGCGGTGTACAAACAGGGTCACATTGGTCCTGATTGCCCTCACGAACACTGTAACCGCTGTCATACGGTCGGGCATACGCGCGAAACTTGCACTGGTAGTATCCCGAGATGTCCCAAGTGCCGTGGCCCGCATCGTGAACATGCCTGCACATATCGAAGAAAGCTGGTCGCCCACTAACCCCCCCGTGTTACCACCGAAGTCAAAAACACCAACTTCCGTCAGGATACTCAATCTGCCGCTGCATCTCAACCTAACCCGTTTGCTACCCTCGATGGAGTGGACAGTGGTGGCGCCCAGGTCACTGATGGTCAAGATTGCAAGGGTATTGCTGCAGGCCAGAGCAACTGGGCACAGACTGTTAAACCCGAACCCACTGTTGAATCTGAACCTACTGTTAAACTCGAACCTGAAGTTGAATGGGGGTTTTCCGACAATGGCAAGGCAAAGTCTGCCGACTCCTGTTGGTAAATTGAAAGGACAATGGAATGGAAGGACGGTGGAATGGAAGGACGATGGATAATAGGACAGTGGAATGAATTGTAGTATAGGCGGGAAGGCATGGTATACGCCTCGAGATGAAGGCATAGTCTGAAGAGCATCAATCTTCATGACAACAAAGCGAAGTTTTCCTCTTTCATCTTTCCACTGCACTGTGACACCGGACTTCTTAGTGATAGATGGATACCAAAATGCCTTATTGGGGGTTTCGCCGTCCTCTGCTTCCCCTTGTCGTGCTTTCTTTGGCGCTGGTGGTGACTGGTTGTCCTCCACAGTCCTTTTCTTGACTGGGGTAGTACAGTTCCGTATAAAAGTTCCGACAATAAGCAATCTGGAGATATATAATTAATTAAAATATATCATAATAAGAATACTTAGTATAGATTTAGGACAAGTTTATATAAAATTATATAAATTAAAAAGAGCTTATTCTAATCTATATAATCTTAGATAAACCTATATAAATTAAAAGGAACTTATTCTAATTTATATAATATTGAATTAAACTATATAAATTAAGAAGATATTATTCTAATTTATCAAGTCTTATATAAAATTTAGAGTAGAGAAAATTATCAGAATTTCTACACGTCCACCATAGCTAGGGTAATATACACTCCAGCTTCAAAACCGCTGTCCTTGATCTTGGATGAGCGAGTTGGGACAGGGGGTATCAATGGTGCTGGACTATCGGGTTCCCATTCTCGGAAAATCTCTGACCACATGTCGCAGCGACGCTGATCGGTGATTTTGACATGAGGATGCGTAGCTTTGTATAGGTCATCGAATGATTCCCACTTCAAGCCTACGCGGGAGAGACGATTGAGTATGCGATTAGGTACGGTAAAGGCCTCGTCTATGGGAGTGCCGAGTTTTTCCATGGATTGATCTAGGGGCATGACTGGGTACGGCGGTTAGGGGAAACCAATAAATGACAGGAGGAGCAAAAATACCTTGAAGCTAGAGCGCTTGACAGCGAATAGCCCACTATCGCCGAGATATATGACAGAATATGAGGGAAATGGGATGCCACTGGCTTGAAGAGATTGGCTCAGATGACTAGCTATTAGTCTTCCTCTTCGTCAAGACAATCAGTGTCAGCTTCTGAGTCTTCCTCGCTGACCTCGAGTGCATCATCAGACTCCTCTTCCCCATCACTCGCAGAATCTGGCTTGGAAGGTGGTTCCTGGTCGTAACTAGACGGGAATGGCCGTCAAAGAAACTCTATCGCCAGACAATTGAAGATTTCTCTGGTGTCGTAGCGTCCACTCCTATTCCTGCGGGATGCCTATGATCTGCACAATGAATATATGCGAACGTGGACACCAATGTTATTCATTTCGAGATCTCTGCTTGTCGGTGCTGAAGATTGGAGAAAGGGGGTTGTCGCTAATAAAGGGGGACAGTGTAGTGCGCGGTGCATACGGCTGGTTGCAAATCTGACAAGTAGTCGTAGTAGGCAAATGAGGCAATTCTGTTTCTGTTCCAAGAAAAGAAGGAACAATTTTGAGTATTATGCTTATATCCAAGGATGGAGTGTAGCGAATTGTCGCCTTGGTATTGTTGCTGTCGGCGCCCATGCGGAACAGACCATGGCAACAGGTAGCTGATGGTCTCCGCGACCGAATTACGTGGTATTCACTGAAGTTTTCAAGACCTTGATGAGTTTTGTGTCGCTAAACTCAAGACGAGGCAGGTTGAAGGTAGGCACACAGGGCGAGCCTTTGATTATGTTGGGCGTTGAGAGTATTCTGAGCATTACTATATATATCTTGAGCGTCGAATTCATAGTTGAATCCTGTTTTTGATCGTCAATGAGAGACATATTTTAGTCGGCTTCAGCAACTTACATGTTTCTTCGTAGAGCGAGCGTATGATGAGATGCATCTTGGTAAACAGGATGCCGAGGTGAAAATTGAAAACGCACTTCGATGCCAGCACAAAGTACGGTCCACGAATTGGTGGGGTCAGAGGGAGCCAGCGATTTAGGCTCTGTCCGTTACTCAATATCGAGTGACCAAATCACCAGAGCAAGCTCTGACTGACTTCGGTGGTGCCCATGCAAGTAAATAAAGAATAGAGACTGAGGTCGAGTAAGGGTATGGATTTATTATATTAGCAATATGCGGGCAACAATTGCTTTGAGATAAATCGTCGGAGTCCAAAACGAGAGCAAACATAAACGATACACAGAGCTGTGGAGTAGAGCAGCGAAGATGTAAAGCCGATTCGACTTACGAGACCGTTAACGCGATGCATGTTCATGCCGACCGCTGTGAGCAACCACAGCACTGGATCGAAACACGCGGTGTACATAACAACTGCTGGAAGTACCAGGCCTTGCCTTGGTGGTCACTGGCCAGTCAGCGACAAGATGTTCATGTCTGTCACAAGATATATATGCTCTAGTCTCGTTACCTCTGTAACGAGGATGGTAATCTACTACCTGTGCCCGTTTTGCATTACGTGTGATAGGTCTTACTGATCCATGACCGTAGAAACCCAATATCAACTTTTCTAGCTTGAAATTTAACAAACTTGACCAATATTTACAACACAAACTTCAAACATCTCTTTAATTATTAACTCGGCTTCGAGAGAACCCAAGGCACATAGGTTACCATAGGTGACAGGTCAAAGAAAGTGCCGGCACAAAGGCTGCGCTGTCTTGACAGTGGCAGGACCTGCCACCACCCGCTTCAGTCAGTTCGGGCGCTGACTCATCTCTGCTCCGACCCCACATCTCAGCTGACCCCGCATCTCAGCTCCAAGCCAAGCTCACATCTCTCCTCCAAGCTCCCATCTCCTTCAAGCCCACATTTCTGCCCCAAGCCCGCATCTCCTCTCCAAGCCCGCATCTCAGCTCCGAGCTTGCATATCTGCTTCCAGCTCGCATTTTCGCGACTTCAGGCTTCCATCTCGGCTTTTGGCTTGCATCGCCCGCCTAAGTCTTAAGTCACAGCGTCATGGCATCCCAGTCCTCGGTATGTATCCGTACCTGCATCAGTCCTAAAACCTCTTCTTGCTGACTCGGAAACACCAGCCATGGCTCCCCTCTCTTTAGCTGTGTTGCATCGTCTTGGCACTGATTTTCTCGGTTGTCAACTCCCAGCTCTGCAAAGAACCCCCTCTCGCAGCCCCTTCTATCTCCTCTTCTCCTCTGTTCATTTCGAACTCAAACCAGTCAGAGGATTGCTCTGATGATTCAACCACTCGTCTGCAAAGGCGAGTAAAGGACAGGACCTAACTCGCTGGTTCCCTCTGGCCCCACAAATGCGTGGACCGTACTTTGTGCTGGCATCGAAGTACGTCTTTATTCAACCAAACCAAAAAACAAACCAAATTACCTCTCACAACCAGCCTTTTTTATCTCCTCTACCTCGAACATCCTCAAGCCTTGGGCAGGGCTTTAACACAAATTGTCTAGTCTTGAATAGCAACCTTCCTTGTTTGCGGTCTTTGGTAGCGACCTCCTATGCTTACCACAACTATTCAACCATCACCAGTTTATTCTCAATTCCTACACCTTTCTCAAGCCTTAGGCAGGGCTTTAACACAAAACTGTCCGGTCTTTGGTAACGACCTCCCTCGTTACCTCGGATCTAGCTCCAGCTAGATCACCAGTATTTACCAACTCTTCAATCATCACCAGCTCCTTATCTTCTCTACCTCAAACATCCTCAAGTCTTAGGCAGGGCTTTAACGCAAAACTGTCCGGTCTTTGGTAATGACCTCCCTCGTTACCTCGAATCTAGCTGGAGCTAGATCACCAGTATTTACCAACTCTTCGACTATTTACAGTTTTATTCTCCACCTGAATATTTTCCGCAATCCTTAGGCATAGCTTTATCAAGTACCTGCTCATTCTGATTATGGACGACTCAACGCTTCCAGTGACGTGGCCAAAGTTCTTTCCTTCAGGAGGATGTCCTTTCCGTCTCAAAAAGTCTTCATCAATCTCAACTTTCGCTCTATCATCTCTCAAGTTGATCCTCTTCATCCATCGGTTTGAGTGTCTTAGTACACAACCCAATCCTTTCAACTTGGGTCAGCCCTGTGCTCCTTGGCCATCATGGAGTGCAACTCAAATGATACGGATGGATCTGTTTCCACGCCTCGTTAGAAACGAGCAACAGCCCCAAAACGTATTTCTTTCGAGAACATGACTGCAGAAAGTCTGGTCGAGCTCCAGAAGCAAGTCGACAACATCGTCCCTGAAACTGGTCTAAAGATAGTAACCCCAAGATGCAAATCTGGAGTGAAAGACTGGATCATTCTCGCCGGTTTTCTTTACAAAAAGAGTGAGATTACCATCTAGCTTTGAAAGCCTCATACTGACTGATATAGTTCGGCATTTGCTCCATCAGGCAAAGCTGTCCGATTTTTCATTCAAAGTATTGTACAGGTCATCCAAGGCAGAGGCCACGACGGTGCCATGGCATTCGACTACCTCAACATTGGCCTTATATTGCTCCAAAAAATACTCGGTGTTCCGCTTCAAGGACGTTAAACTCAATGAGCACGATGAACTCCGGTAAGTACTCCAGTGTTCCGTCAACCATCAAACCTAGTCAGTTTGGTGATTTCCCCAAGTTCCAAGTTAACAACTCTCTGTCAGAATATACTCTGCCCATCAGATCCCTAGTCAAGCCCAGCGTACTCCTCGTCAGCGTACTCCGGACCAGCGTCCTTGAGAGGAGGTCTATCCTCACTTCTTTCGTGAACGAAGTCGAGCTGCCTCGATCGAGATGCATCGATAGGAAATTCCTCGTTTACGTATTTCTGGGCGGCAAGCTTCTATCTGGCTTCGCCCCAGGAACTGTCGCTCGTCTTGGTGTAGGCCCTTACCCTGGTTTGCATGTCCGTGCCGAAGTTACCGCCGGTCAATTCGCAAAACCTCAGATGCACATTCAGCTATGTGTCCGACACCGAAAAGCTATCGACAGGTTCAAAGATATTATCTTCCCACTTTCCAACATCCTTGATGATATCGCTGTCCTTGAAATCGGCTCATCTGACGAGTCTGCTCTGCTCCATTGCACAAGTTCGAGGAATTTGATATGCCCGAGCTTGCCAAACACCCTGATTTCGATACCTTTGCCGAGCAACTCAGACATTCTGACCTCACCGATCCGGCTGCATCAATCTCTTTGATCACAAGTAGAGTCCGCCATGTTCGTGTAGACATCGATGGTTCACAGGCAATGGCGGTTGACTCAGTTCGTTTCACGAAGAATTGGAACACCCACCCACCTTCAACAACAGCCATTGCCCGAGCTGTCAATGATGTTTTCACGCTAGACCGCCCTCTATCTGTCGGTCTGTGGTTATTTTGTGAGGATGCCTTCGAGGCTCACTGGCCCAAGATTCTACAAGACGTGCAGCGTCTTCCCAATCCCTTTGCCGATTATCTTGAAAATTGCCGCGCAGGGGATTACCGGGACCTGGGCTACGCCAATATCGCGGAGATCCCTGATGAAGATCGACCTGAGCGTCCAATACCTGCTACAACAATCTTTCAGGACAATGAGCATCGCACGGTGGCCCTCATCGCTGGTGCATCAGAGGAACTGGACATGCACGACAAGAGGAGCCGATTTCTGTTTGATAATACGCTTCCTGTTGTTCTCATCGAAGACAAGTTCTCACGATGGGTGCCAGAGGAGACCGATCTGGACAGGCATGGGATCATGGCAACTGGATGCGTAACTCACTATTTTGGTGTTGTTGCATTAGACCCCGATATCGCTGGTGCCTTTCCAGATATTGGCGAACCCTTCTCACTCTATCTCGGAGCGCATTATGCCAATCACCCCATGCCTTCGACAGTCCTGACCGCAGAGCAGTCCAATGCTGTTGCTGTGTCCCTTGTTCGCGATTTTAATTTTGCTTAACATAGAGCAACGAACACCCGTCAGAACATTAACGAAAAGATCAACGCCATTGTGGACGATGAAGACAGGATGACTTATCTCCAAGAGCAACTAGAAACTAACGTACTTCGATCATTCTTGAACGTGGCTGCTAAAGCTATATTTGCTATACTCCGCAACCCATCCGAAGCCGCAGTTAGAGAGTCTCCTAACGACGTTGAAGTTCAACGCTACATCACTGCTATCAATATGGCACAGGAACTTCGTCGTGACCAATTCGACTCCGATGATCAGTGGTTTGCTGGCCTTCTTGCGTGGGTTGTTGAGTTCGGTGGTCCAGGTAGACCTGGCAAAGATTTGGACTTAGGTCCTGAGTATCGAGCCAAGCGCATTCCACTGCCGCATAGTGCAAGTGCCAATGTAGCACTCATAACGCTGTCACTTCCTCGCCAGCAGCAATGGACGCCTGGTCTAGCTAAACCATACATTCGAGTCGAGCTACCGGCCGTCAAGCTAGTCGGAAAACTCCACAACTTCCTGGCAACACTATTCACTCCTGGATACATTATCAAGGAAACCGGCGAGGTCATTCGAGCTCAAGCCAAAGTCAAAAGTGTTCCAGGCAAGGTCTACTACACACAGACCGACAAGACTACTGCATTTGAGTGCGATACACCTTTTCGCTTGAACTCTCAAGTGGCTACGTTGTCAGCGGGGTTCTGGTCATACAGTACCTCGTTCCAAACGAGCCCTGTAGTGTATGACTTCCTGAAGGCTTTCCCTGGACTGGCAGCTGCGTTTGGACAGGGTGTTTTTGAATCCGAGGCTCGTCGACTCGTCGAGGCACTCAAGTCTGTCACTCACGGCCATGCCTTCGTCGGAGGTGGTCCAGGCTCTGGAAAGACCACCGTGGCTCTGAAGATTGTCAAGGCGATTGTTTCCGACATCGTCAACCCCAAAGGTGGTCGCGTTGAACCCGACCCCCCTGCCGATGCTGCCAATGTCCCCAATGATGGTCAACCCGCAGTTGTTGACGACCAATCCGCTGTTGATGATGGCCAACGCTCAGCAGATGATCGAGTTTCTGAATCCGACAAAGCTGCGCCTGGTTTCGAAGATGGAACTCCAGGCACCCGTATCGTCATTGGTGACGGTTTCGTTTGGGATACCGCCTCGCAGTTAGTTGCCGACACCGAACCTTCCCATTCCACTGAGGCTACTGCAAATGAATGGAGCGTTGATATCAACCAAGGGATCAATATGACCATGCCCGCAGCCTTCCAGGTGTCAAATACTGCCAATACCACTGTCCCTGCCCCTCCTCGCAACCCTCGTATTGCTTGGACCGCCTGTCACAACAAACTTGTTGATGATGCCGTCAGACGCGTTATTCGAGAGTGCCATGATAAACTCGTTGTCCGTGTTCAACCCTGGATGGTCGAGATGAAAAATCTCAGGCGCATCAGTGACGATGTCGCGCCCACCCCGACCGACACGTCCACCAATGTGGTCGCCGATCGCGGTTTGCTGACGTTGGTAACACACCATGACGCGTATAAACAACGAACCTTTGAGGAGACGTCTCCTACTCAGGTACAAGGCTCATTATCCGAGTATGCACGTAGCATGGCTTTTGCTGACCCTGAAACTTGGGCTGATGTTCATGTTGCCTGGAACCAAAAGCGCACCGATCCTGACGGTTTCATACTCAACCGGCCAAAGCATGAAGAAGCTTTTCAGGGATTGATGAGTGCCGCTATCGCCAAAGTTGAAATCGCCTGTGGCACACCTGTAGCATTGCTGGACTTCGCCAATCACCATCATGGTTAAGCACCTGACTCGATTGTTTTCAATGAAGCGATTCGGGTTACTGAGGCCTCGTCCCTTATGCTTCATTCTAACTGGCAAGAGTCCCTTGGCCTATATATCGGTGACACGAAGCAATTTCAGCCCATGGCTCTCGCTAAAGGTCAGAAAAATTTCTCGTCAGTATTTTCCTCTCAACGCCAGATAAGCCTTTTTCGACATATGGAAGATACCGGTCGATTGACAGCTGTCCTCAAACGCAACCACCGTGCCCGATATAATGCCGCAGAATGGGCTCTGGAGACCTTTTACGGCCGCGACATGTCGATCGTCTATCGTTAACCAACCGAGGCTACAGAGACATTTCGTGCGTGGCTACAGACGACTTTCCAGGCTCGTTGCAGCACGGCAATGCTGCGCCCCAGAGAGATCAGCGAGACTCCTATTGGTACCTCATACGCCAACTTCGGCAACGCTCATTTGGTTATCCAGCCTATCATTGCGATGTATCGTGAAAATGCCAATCTCAATGCGACCGATGTACAGAACTCGCTGAGTGATAACAACGTTCGAGTCAGACGTGGCTCCATGATGATTCTCACTCCTTACGCCGTCCAGAAGTTGGTTTATCAGCTATTGTTGAGTCAACTGACCGTTGCCGAAGTCCCCAAAGACCTTGTTGAGGTTCGCACAATTGACGAGTCTCCAAGTCATGAGGCCGACGTTTGCTTTGTTGACCTTGTACGCACTGATCGTCTTGGGTTCATTAACGATCAGTTCCGTCTCGCCGTAGCTTTCACGCGAGCTAAGCTTGGTTATGCCGTTGTTGGGCCTGGTGACAAAGTTGACTGCAAAGCTGAACCGTTTAGCTCACTGGTCAACTACCTCGAAGCACGAGAAGCTTTGCCAAAAGTTCTCGGGAAGGTTGACTTCAGCCTGATGTGCGACAACTGTGTTCAACCTGGTCACCCCACCGAGATGTGCCCATACACCCCTGCTTGTGCTCGCTGCAATGGGGCGCCTCATGCCACCCGTCACTGCCCAAAGGCTGAGGAAGACGCTATCTCTGAGTGGTCAGATGAGCCAGTCACGGCCAATGACGGTATCGAGCGAGACATTCGGGCTGGCCATATTCCAGCAATGTCGGATTCGAAGCGCCACCGTGGCAACAAATCGAAGCGACGCAGAGACCTTTCTTTCCGGCCCGAGTCAACCAAGTCCAACGCGGACCAGGAGTACAAGAGTGCTATGCGCCAGCATAAAGAGTCTGCTGCTGCAGGTAATGAGTCTGAGGTCGAGGAAGATGGATATTGGTAGTCGCGCATGGGGAATACGCATGGATTTGATAGCTATTGTAACGAAGCGAACTTGCGGACCGGAAAAGATGCTATCTGGAGTGAGGATGAAAGGGTTCCAGGATGAAACGAGATCGTGGACCAGCAAAGAGACTTTGTAAGCTGGTCATGGAATGATTCTGATGAAAGGAGTAAGATAGCTTCTTACCAATAACTGCCATCCTGTACTAAACTTCTGACATTTCATCGTGTGAATGCAATGCTTACTTCTTACGTGACTTGTATAATGTTTCGCTCTTTTGGAGTTCTGAATATGCTGCTCTAGATCAGTGCCATCGAACTGACGAATGGTCAACAATGAAGAATGTTCTTGTCAAAAGACAAACCCTGCGGTATGGGTGTCTTCCTTGATCAAAACACGACGTGCTCGGGATTACAGTGCTTCCCCTTTTTATTTAATGGGTAGTAGAACTTGTTACGAGTCTTGGAGCTTGCTGGGCCTACAGGACCCCTTGTCAGACGATCGAGGTCATTTGAGACGTTATCTCTTCATCTTACCGTCAAGATGTATCATTTTGGTGCAATGTCGCCAGCGTCTTTGCCGCTGGTACCTAGTCGATCGAGCGTGATGTCAGCAAGATGGATGTTCAGTCACCCCTTCGCTGGCTGCCGATATTGAGTTTCACGCTTAATTTAATTTGGGGGCTTTGGTTCGATGATGGTATTTCTGGAATGTTACTCGGCCTCGTTATTCGTATGCTTGTCGTGTTGCTTGTGCTTGTGCTTGCCGGTTGGCGGCTAGGCTGGTTGTATTCCAGCAGCAAAGGTGACATATGGGTTATGATTTCGCACATTGAATGACGAGCAAACGTCCCCGTCCGTGTGGTTCGCAGAGGCAGCCAAATCCGAGTCTCATATATGGTCAAACCAAGCTCAATGTCTCCTGCGCATATATCTACCATTCTGAGACTTTACATGATAGCTCCGGTTCAACACTAGTCAAGCCCAGCGTACTCCTGGTCAGCACATCGGGGTGTTAACACACACCATGGAGCAGCCGGCTTCAGGCATTTAAGCATCAGGTTACACTTTAAACAATATGTCATGCTAGGTATCCCATAAATGGCGTTATGATAACTCCCCTCCTACTGACAAACATCCACATGTCACTGTCACGCATGGGTCACTGATGTAGAAGACCAAGAGAGGAAAGCCACGCAGTGAGAAGACACATCCATTGAATACTAGCTATGATCGAGAGAAGCAGCCCAGAACCATAAGAGAGGACGCTGATGTCATTGCAAAGTATAAGTACCGGAACTTTTAATGTCGCTTTATAGCCCTTCTAATAAGACCAAATCCCAATAATTTCCACCCTTTACCAAGCCATAATAGCATTAAGAATATATAAGCGGAGTATATATAGATCACCGAATTCACTATATCCCAGTGGAACCAGAAGGTTTTATAATTCCGGAGCTATATGTAATAAAGTCGGCGATTACTAGTTTATCTAAGATATAAAAGGGTTAAATACTTAATAGGAGGTTAACCTTATAGGCAAATCGAGGGAATCTACCAATCTATTCATAGGTTTATATAGAAAATAAAGGTACTAATCTTTAAAGTATATTATAGCGGTAAGTATGGTTTTATTCACATAGACTAGTTACGGAGCTTTTGGTCTATTTAAGAAGGGACCTCTATTGTTAATATTTCTTTAGGTTTTATTGGGATAGCTAGATCTCTTTTTGAAAGGTACTGCCAGACTCTATATAAAAATAGAGCTTATCCTTATTCTTATGACCCTGGTGCTTGGTCTTGAACTTAAGGCGGCATATCCTTCGAAGCTGCTTGAATGTATGAGATAATACCTCGCGGCCGGTCTTCCTATCCTTAATGGGCTTGAGTAACTTATGGTGAGGAAGTTGCAAAAGGTTATCTACTAGTAGTGCTATTCCTATGGTTAATACACTACTCACTCCGGCTTGCCTCCGGCGATCCTTTAGGGCCCCGGCCGGGAGGAGAAGGGGTGTAGCGGCCTTAATAATATATGTATACTTTACTAGTCTATGGGCAGAATAATCAATAAGTTATTAATTAGTATCTATATCTCATCTAGGCTTATATATATATAAATATAGTAAGTTATTATATGGTAGTAAATAGGTCCGGTAGTTCCCTGAATTGTGATATATAAGTTGAGGTGAAAGTCAAATAGGGTGAGTAACCCCTTTCCTTGGGTTGCCCTGCGCTTAAGGAGGCCCCCCCGGAGGGTATGTATGAAATATTCCCTCTATGAAGATCGAAGAAAAGGGCCCCTATGAGAGATCTAGAAGGAATCCCTGAAGGAATCCCTGTAGGAGGAAGAGGAAGAGGAAGCCATGTGCCTATGCAGAGGCTTTGCCTTGCCTAGGATGACAGATACAGCATCAGGGTCTTGTGCTATCATTAGACATTTTTCTCAGCTTTGTTCCGTGTGTGGATCATTTTGTGACCTACCTGCCAGGTGACGTTTTTTGTTCTTGTCTCCCTTCTGAGGGAAGAAACGAATGTGATGACGCTTTTGCCATGATCACGGTGAATTTTGGCATTCTACCAGGAGGAATCATGTCAGCATCGCTTGTCTGAAGTATGCTGACTAGTCGATATTGAGAGGAGGGGTGGCTTCGTTAAGACTAGTTATGGTGACGATGCCGGGAGGGTTGGAGGAGGGAAGAACAAGTATAGTAAGAATAATCCATTAGATCAGGCGGGCAGGTAAACAAACATACCTATGGTAAATGAATACCTGGCTGGCAAACTTTTTGTTGTCATGGAGGTTGGTAGTGCCTATGAGCGGCATGATAGTGTAGCTCCGGGAACGTGAGGACTCTTTAATGCTATAAGGACAGCGAGATACTGAAGCGACATATGCTCGTCAATGACTAGAAGACGGATTACCGTGCATTTAAGGATGAGCTCGCCGAGGTCCGGAACGAAGTCAAGCTCCTTTCCAGCAAACATACTATCATTAGCAAATGTCTTTATCTCGTGGGCCAGTGCAAAGTTCCTTATATCGTGATTCAGTGTAAAGGTCCTTCCGGGCCATGATTCCATTGTAAATAAAACAGTCTTGGTTCGTTATTCGTCATCTCTAGTGATATTCTCTCTCGCTGATCCCTTCTCCGCATCCCACTCGTTATCAACAACAAGCCGAGTCGTTCTCGTCTTCACCTGAATCCCAATTAAGCCTGTAAACTGCGAGATCATAGAAAACCTCTGACCTCCTTCTATCTCCGTTCTGACATTTCCGTAAGTCTTATCTCCCAGAATCAAGTTGGGCTCCGCTTGTCTCTTCCTGCGTTCTTTTGCCAGGAATCCAAATAGTCCTGCACGGCGGAATCTTTTCTTCGGCGTTTTGTTGGCTCCTCCTATCAACGGTATAGGTAGGCTTCGCTCTTCGATGTTGCTGCGGGTTGCAGAGTCTGCGAAGGCCTGCCAGGTAGGGAGGCATGCCCATATGATCAAGGCAGATATTTCGATATCCATCCAGATGATTCGATCGTGATATTCCCACACGGGTTGCATCTTCGTAAAGTAGTTGACCAAGAGCTGTGCTCGAAAGCCAGACACGCCTAGTGCAAAGGCTCCTAATGCGACCGCCATGACTTGCTTCAGCCAAAATGACGCGGTGCGAGTACTTCGGCTGCTGATAAGTCGAATCAACATGGCGAAGATCGTAACGTTGAGAAATATGTCGATGGCACACGCTGCGTATTCGAGCGAGTCTTGAGGTAAGCAACCTGCAATAATTTGGTCTCTGTCATCCTGCGCCCATCCTTCCCAAGCAAATTCGATTGGCGAGCATCGAAATACTCTCAGTAGAGCTAGAGCAAATGAAGAGAGGATCGTAAATAAGATAGTGACGCCTGTGATCGTCATGTGATGGCCCCTGAGAGATATGCGAAGGCACACGAGAAGTATCACGACTCGTAACAAGCATGAGCAAGCGAGCTCAAAGATTTCGGCCATGAAAACAAGCTGTCGTGTATTAGCAATCCTGAGCTGTAAGGCAGTGTTGTTATAGCAAACCTTAAGTCCATCTGTGATGTTTTGTGTGATTGCATCCCAAGCGATTGTCGTGCCTGTTACAGAATGGCCTAATTTCTACTTGTAAGCATGAGTCTATATAAGTTCAATGACATGCCACTTACCGAAATGAACAAGCGTGACAAACACTGTGTATAGCAGCTAGAAGCTGGTTAGTTTTTGTCAGAAGATGCTGTGGTGTTGACTTACTCCACAAAGAACTATCACATAATCATCCAGAGAAAGGCTTTCGTAAGTTATCCAACTCGAGTAGAGTCTAATCCAGGGAGAGACCCATGCTGGAACTTCTGCTAAAAGAAGGATGTAATGGTGAAGTCGTTTGTCATCGGGCTTGTCATCGCATGCGATGGCATGAATCCTTGCGATTCCTGTGCCATGTTAGTTCTGTCGCCTTGGTTTTCCCAAAGTCGATCGTACCAAATCTTTCCAAATCGCTACATTTTTGTGAGAAGCACTGATCGAGTTCGTGCTTCAAATTCTTATTGTTGCAAATATCGAGGGTGTCAAATCCCACATTTCCATACGGTTCAAAACATGATGTCTGGGGTTATCAGTACAGTCCTATGCACATGATTTAGTACGTCTTTTTAAACTTACAGTACAATTAGGTAGACCTTTGAAAAGTTCAGGTCTGTCGGCTCCAAACACTCCAGCAACGAGTGCCAACGAGCAAATTGCCCAAGATGTGAGCTTCATACCCGGCCTTCAGTGGCATTGGGGCTGGTCACTATTGACAAAGTGGACACAGGCAGAAGAAAGGTGAATTATGGAATGGGGGTTTCTCTTTACGATAGGTATATAAACCAAACCCCCGGATCGACGCGTGTAAGGAGCTTTGCCCAAGTAAGGAAGACGCATGCAACCGTAACGGGACTACTACTTAGTAGCTAGCCCTGTATGATATTACATACCGGTTTTGGTGTTGACCCCCTGCACAAATGGCATGAATAAGGTATATAGCATTGAATTGATCTCAGAAAGAGGACGTGCCGTTGCACGGTCCGTTTGACTAGTCAAGGGTAGTCCTATTTCAATTCTTCATTTTCTGGAACTGATGATTGATCGAGATTTAATTTATCAGCTCGGATATCCTGGTCTGATTGCTAAGGTCTTTCTGCAATAAACTCAACTGTGTTGCTGATATGAAACTCGCGGCTGGCGCACAGATACGCTTTCAGTCAGTTCTCATGCACAACATAACAAACAAGAGCCCCCAATGCGTGTACCAACTCAATTAACAGTTAAAGCCTCATTCAGAGCAATCCGATCTGACTCTGCATCGGGCTTTTAACAGATAAGTTGAGGCAAAACGGGGCCGGCGTCGCACCGCTGCTACCACGAGTGCAGTGCGCGCTGGGTGAAACGCCGGCTCCTGAATAGTCCAGTGTACTATGGTTCACTGTGGTGGTTTTGTAACTGGAAATCCCAACGGCTGAGTACTTGGGTGGTTGCAGTGTCGCAAACGCAGTTTCGCAGAGACTCCTCTCCGAAACCTTTTGTTTGGGTGTGCCATCCTCTGCAATTGTTACACGGAGAGCATCCTCTTTTGATGCGTGCCGAAAATAGTCAACACAAGAAGTTCTATCGAAGGAGTTTCCAGAACGATTCTAAGCTTCAGGCTCTTAGACCGCCATATGCGAGTCAGTTTGGTCGTTTCAGGTCGAATGCCAAATCACCCCACGTTAGTTTCGATCTAAAGAGGGTCCTGCAGTAGCACGATTATTAATGGTCGGCTCGTGAACGCTCACGTGGACGATTGCCTTAATCTCGTGAATCTGTTTATGCTGGATCAAGGTTAGAAACCTGCTTCTTTTATCGAGGCTATTGGCGGTGATGACCGAACTTTGACACGGACTTCACAGATGACGACAAAGAAGAAGTTTAATTTGTACATGGAGCATGTCAAGTGCTCTGGTTCAAGCTTTCAGCTGAGATGAGGCTCTTATTAGTTCGGCTGTTGGTGGTTTGTAACGGCAGAAAGTGATCTCCGGAGTTACGAGGTTTGCTGAAGAGAAGACAGAAAAGGCCAATCAGCGCAATAGTCGGATGAAACGGCAATTGAATATGGATTGTATCTGCCAATGAAACATATATACAACAAAGATAGTCCAAGTTAATGACAAGCAGCAAGCAGCAGCAACACATCTGGTAGGGTCACCTGACCTTCTGCCCAACTCGAAAGACCCCTGCTCGTATCTCCGCTCGGCACAAGCAAAAACTCTTCAGCAAAAGTTATCAGATCAGATTGATAAAGATAACTCTTTTCACTTGCTGATGTCCTGCCCCTCAGGATCTCCTCCTCCTTCGTAACTCCGAACGGCACCCGCACCCGCAATCGGCCATTCGCACAACACCGGGCCCTGCTCTGCTGTTATCGACTATGGCTTCCTCTGACCGAAGTGAGACCCCGGACTCGGACGGTGACCGAAAGTCTGGGTCCCGAGATGACTCGGGCCAGCCGCCCGCCCGCAAACGGCAGCGTGTCCGCCTCAGCTGCCTTGAGTGCCGCCGCCGGAAGCTGTCGTGTGACCGGGGCTTCCCGTGTGAGCGGTGCATCAAAAGCGGTACGCCCGACCGTTGTAGCTATGAATCCCGCAACGGAGAGGTCGTTAATGCCTCGTCTGGCGTTCCGCCGCCCTTCGCCCAGCTCGACTCGCGCCGTTTTGTCGATCCCGCAACGGGATTGTCCCCACGAGACCCTGAATTTGTTCGCCAAGATCACGATCGAATCCGCCGATTAGAGCTCGAAATAGCTCAGTTGAAGCACCAAATATCGAGGCCTGGTGTGTCCTTCGATGGAAGTACCCTCGCCGGCACAACCACATCTCCCCAGACGAAGGATGACCCCAATGCGGTTACAAACGTCGAGGACCCCTCGGTCCGTGAAGTACACGAGTCCATCGAAGCTACCAACATGTCAGGCGAGAAGGGGGAACTTCGATTCTTCCGTGGAAGGGGGTTTCGCACTCGATACTTTGGTCCGCACAATGCCAGCATGGCCTTTGTCGAGTTGACAGGTTTATGTCCGTTTATGAAGGAGACGGCTGACGAGTGGCTTCGTCCTGTTATTCTTCATGATCGCAAAGACCGTAAAAGACGACGTGAAGATCGTGAGAAGATCTTCGAGGACCCCGATCTAGATTTGGAGGCTCTATTACCGAGCAAAGAGGAGTCAGATGCTCTCATCGACGTTTATCTTGACCAGTTCGAGCAAGTCCATCGAATTGTTCACATTCCCACATTCAAGAAGGAATACGCAGAGTACTGGACACCTGGCTCTAACAAACGTTATGCTGCCTTCACGGCACTCATTCTGTCAATGATGGCTGTTGCGAGCTGTGTTCACACTCACGAGAACATCAAGTTCATCGGCATGATGTCGAATGCTCGGCACTGGGCAGAGCGATGGATAAAGGCGTGCGATGAGTGGTCGTCGAAACAGAGCCAAAAGCACCGGCGCTTGATTAACTATCAAGTAGCTTGTCTTTTGTATCTTGGTAAGCGAGTCAACACCATCAAGAAGAAACGTTTCTGGACAGGCTCTGGGGCTTTGATCCAGGATGGAATTGCTGTCGGTTTACACCGTGAGCCAAGCCATATGGCAGCAAAGATCACCGTCTTTCACCAGGAAATGCGCCGCAGGATTTGGGCAACAGTTCAAGAGTTCGACATGCAAGCCTCTTTTGATCACTGTCTACCAACTCTGGTGAGCCAGCTTCACTACGACACCAACCCACCTCGCAATTTGGACGACGACGACTTTGATGAAAGTACAACTGTACTTCCGCCATCCAAGCCTGTTAAGGAGTACACTTTTTCTTCTTTCCAACACATAGCTCGCCAGAGTCTGCCTCTGCGATTGGAACTCAGCCGTCTGCTCACTGGTCCGTCGTCCGAAATAGACTATGAACAGGTGATTCGATATACCAATGACTTGACACATGAGATTGACGCCCTCCCTTCCTGGGATATGAACATGGAAAATGTCAGAGGAAAGAAAAATCCTTTGATTGCATATACGTTGCTGCATGTCCAGTTGAGACAATACATCATTCCTCTGCACCAGCCCTATCTCAAGCTCCGCAAACAAAACTCCAAATATCAGTACTCAGAAATCATCTACTATAATTCGGCTAGGGATATCGTTCTGTTACATGACAAGTTGTACGAACAAGGCGTTCGCAGTCTCAACTTTCTCCGAGAAGATGCTCTTACAACAGCCATCAATCTGTGCAGTGTTACAATGCTGCAACCGAGAGGATCTACCAACATGATCATGATCAACTCGCACCATACACTCAAGCTGATCGAGAAGTGTATTGCAATGAAGGAAGATCGTCTACTAAGATGTGGCAATAACGAGCCATGGGGATATTCTATCATGTGTGCAGCGCTGGGGTTGCTCGAGGCCCACTTGGGAACCAAGGAGCCCGAAGTTGCCAAGTCGACATCAGCTGAACGCTTTGTCAACTTACACTACCGTCTTCTTGCCAACCAAGAGCCTCCAGTGTCTGGGGAACTAGCAGCCGTCATGAACGGCGTGCCTATGGGTAACATGGGACCCGGGAACATCCCGCTGCATGACCGGCCAAAGGTAATGAAGCTTGACTTCCACGGCATGGCGTTTCCTAATATTGGTATCCAGTCGGTGACCCCTTACTCGTTTACGCCTACAATGCACACCGCTCAGCTCGACCCGAACCAGGCCCCGTGGATGCTGGGTGGAGATCCCACTCAGCCCTTCAACTTGGATCCGAGTCTGGAGTTGTTGGGTCTGAACCTGAACGAAATCTGGGGCGAGTCCTGGGAGTTGGGCTGAACGAAAGCTCCATGTTGGCTAATATATAATGATAATAACTGGCGTGGACTTTTGCCTTACGACGGAATGGAGAAAAATATTGAGCTAGGCGTTATCCGATTCTACAATTGTCTTATTCTAATGATACCAAGTCCGCCACCTCACGGCAACACGAGCACTAATGAACAGGTCTTGGCGTCAAGTTGCCATTGACTTTACTCTGGTGTGTTCGAAAAGCAAACCCCCCTCTATAACTATCTTGTGGGTCTGAATATTGAACTCCTGCAACTGACGAAACCTCTTTTCAAAGTACTGTGCTAATGAAGTGCGAAATCCTAACCATGGCAGTGACGTTTGATTGTTGTGCAAGTTAGCAGGGGAGAGATGTTTGCTGAGCCCCCGCAGATCTCACGGGTTTCAACATTCATCGACTTCGCTTGTTGCTATTGGACTTTTGATGATATTTATGAACAATCTGTTTTAACTATGGGTATTCGTGTCAGACATTGGCTGTGATAATGGTTGACGTCTCAGGGGTTGGTAGTGATGAACGTCAAAAGGCGGTTTGTATGCGAGAAGGTGTCGATGGAGTCTTGATTTGAAGGTTGTGCAACATTAATGAACAAATGAACTGTGTGAGAGCAAACATCTATTGTTTACGAATTATACGGTACCTAGGTGATCTGACAGCGACTCGTGTCAATGAATAGATTGAATATTTTGACCACTGATACTATGAGCGTCACGAAATCACGATCCTTTCTGTAACTCAAGCACCGATCGACCAACTTGTCTTTTCTATGTGTTGACGTTACTAGATCTTGAGTGCACCAGTTAACCCATAAAAAAGACAAAAACCCAACCCTCCCCGAGTTGGGGAGGGTTCGATCTCGCGGTGTCCGCACAAGTCATTGTCACAATCATGGCACTTCAAGTTGGACATTTTAGCCCGAGAGGAGTGCGATAGAAAATATGGGTGTTGATTAGAACCTATATAGTAATACTCACGGTCACTTCCCATTCACAGGTCATTTATTCAACTTTTGTCCTGATTCAACATCACGAGGGGCTATACATCAATACTTCACGTTGCTCAAACTTCAGTTCGTCAACGCCGTTTTTTTGTATTGAGTAACTGACTGGTTTGACCAGTCAGACTATATGAATATCCAACGTCCCCTAGATAGTCAGGTCTGGGTTCCAGGCTTGACCGGTAGAATAGCGAATGTGTTATCCTGCCTTTGAAGTGAAAAGTGGCAGAGCGTGCCACGTCTGTGAGATATCCTCCAAGATTTTCAACTCAGCTTCATCCAAGTGTTCCAGTATGCTCTAAGCGCAGCAGCAGAACTCGGCACACTTCTTGGAGAACTTGGCTTCAATGTCGAGTTCAATGAACTTGACCTTGTCACGGCCAGAAAAGCCAAGTCCGCGGCTCTCGTGCTTCTTGTCCTCGTCGTCGTAGTCTCCCTTACCGCTCTTCTTGGGCTTGTAGTCGTCCTTGTCGTCACCCTTGTAGCCCTTGTTGGAACCATAATTCTCTTCGTCGTCGCCTTTGCCGTTCTTAGAACCATGCTCATCCTTGTCGTCATCCTTGTGGCCCTTCTTAGACTCGTAGTCGTCCTCCTTGTCACCCTTACCACCCTTGTTGGAACCATATTTCTCTTCCTCGTCACCCTTGCCACCCTTCTTCCCACCGTAACCTCCCCACTTGGACTTGGGCTCACGACACTGACCAGCATCGATTCCAACCCAGACATTATCCTTGAACTTGGGATAACCGGGGACCTTCTCAACAGGGACGTGGCACTCATTCTTCTTGCAGTACTTGTTGAAGTTGAGGTACTTCTTGTTCTCGATGCCCTCTTTCTTGTAGGTGTAGAGGCCTAGGAAGGCAATCTTATCGGAGTATTTGTCCCAGTCCTCGTAGACGACGTTGAGGCACTGCTCCTTGCTGTATCCGCCACAGGAGCCGATAGTGGCGGCAACCTTGTAGTTGTCGCCCTCGGAGCACTTCAGATACTGGCTGACGCTTCCCGAGTATGTGGCCTTGGAGTAGTCGTAGACGTACTTCTGGCACTTCTTCTTGTCCTCGGGGCAAGTTCTCTTGTATCCCTTGCCATAGCTACCCTTGGGCTCAGGCCAGCTCTTGGGGCTGTAGGGGCACGAGTCACAACGTTCAATGTCCCATTCAAACTTCTTGCCCTTATCACCATAGCCTTTGCCGCCATATCCCTTGGAGGGATAGTCTTCGTCGCCGTCATGTTTCTCGCGTCCCTTCTTAGGAAGATAGTCATTGCCGTTCTTCTCTGGGGCGTTGTTGTAGTCCTTGTCAGCAATGCCTGCAGGGGATGCGATGGCACCGGTGGCAATGAAGGCCAGAACAGCGGTAACTTGATGAAGCTTCATGATTGAAGTTGAAGATGAGATGAGCTCTGAAACAAGAGTATTGTAGAACGAGTGAGAATGTGCTGAAAAGCTTGTGTGATAAGGATGAGCATTCAGAGGAACTGAGGAGGAAGGGAGTGGTTTTATAGTCAGTTTTCTCGACCAGAAGAGAACTGAGATACCTCACGTCAAGTTTCCCGATTCTTGATGTTCATGAAGGCTTCTTCAGAAGGTATCTTTTGAACAAGCATCATCGATCGTGTTTCGGGCACGATAACATTGCCATATTCGTCCGAGTCAAGCCTCGCCGTGGCTGTACGTGGCAAGATTACATTTTTGTGCGATCTGATGTATTCCGGTGGCTGTCTTGACCTTGTTGAAGCGGCTGAGGTTTCTAAGCCCACGAACTGCTAGGTATAAGGCTTTCATCGATATCCGGTTGGTTGAAGCGTAGCTCAATGCTTTCCTAGTAAACCATTCAACACGAGCTCATTCCCGATATTCGTTTTCGTTGAAGCTAGAGAATGGTTGCATTCAACTTGAAGATATTGCCAAGGCAGTAACTGGCATAGCATCATATATCTCAAGTAACCCAAGACCTCAACCTTGACCAGTTCATTCCGTTGTTGTATTTTGTATCAAGCCACATGAGCTCGTATATGCAAAGGCTACGAAAAGTTAGGGTTTTCAGGAGGCAATGTCTTCAGTTCGCCAGGATCAGCCTAGTCAGCCTAGCCAAAGATGTAAAGACTGCACACAATATTCGGATAAATTGGTCAAGCGTTGTCCGTAGAGAACTCGGCCTGTCGGGTGCAGTGTCACCAGCCGCTTCTTGGTGTTCTGCTGAGTGGCGTAGACCTGCTGTGGTTCACTTCGATATCGTGATATTCTGGGATACGACTTTTGCATTGAGCTATTGAATGATATCCTCAGTGCCTATTCTTGGGAAGAAGTCAGACGCCTTTAGCAAGCATCCAATGAGACGAAGTTATTGGTAAGTACTGGCCATTATTGATTGATGTATAGATCTCGGAGAAGCTGTCGTCCAACGTGAGTATCAGGGATGTGTTGTGATAGGTCAGTAATATAGTAGTGTCATTGAATGAAGGTGGGTGTAACCATCTCATCAATACACAATGAGTTAAAGAGGTGTTGCTGGAGAATATTGATCGAATGGTGGTACAGAATATAGCCATGGTCTATTATGGGTCAGTTTGGCAACCCGCCTTTCTTCTTACGTGCCATTTTACTCCTAAAGACGCTTTGACATTATTACTTTGTGCAAATCCATATGTTTATTGTTTCTTTTATTTTTCGGTGGCTAAGTGAAATAGCTTCAAGATGGACAAGGGGGTTAATCTAATCATCGCATTATTTTCCTAGGCTCATGATCTCAGCTAAAGGCTTCAAGTGCTTCTCTTGTCTCAGTTCGTCGCATCCCGTCCGGTTGACCAGGGTCCAAGATATCACGAACGTCATCGTGATACTTGAAGCCTTTCAGCTCTATTTTTGACGATATTTATGAATTGGTACGAGGCATGTTACAGGGTAGCGAGAGCCCGAACTTCGGCACCGGGTTTAAAAGCTCGGCCTTCAATGTGAGCTGACATAATAACCACCACCACTCAACTACGCCACCCAGGATTCTTTATTCTGTCACCTCGTCTTCATCTTCCAAACTCGGGCATAAGAAAATCGGTGATAAAGATCGGTCTTCCAAGCTGCTCACTTATATCCTCCTTCGCTCAACCCCGAAGATCTTCTTCACAACACACGATAACGACCATGCCAGATGACATGTCCTCGGCTGTATCTTCTACAGGGAGCCCTCCACCGCCCAAACGCCGCAGAAGACGACCCGCTCGGTCCTGCGAGCAATGTCGCCGCCGCAAGATCAAATGTAATCTGGCTCAACCATGTAACGGCTGTGTCCGGGCCCGGGCGCCGATGCAATGCTCTTACCGAGATGTAAGCCCTGTTGAAGCAGCCCCATACACTTCTAGAGATCGCAGCTTAATGCCGTCTGAGGCACGGACTGAGAGGGAGGACGTTGTCCCAGCACCGCAGAGAAATACCGAGGTGCAGAGTAATACCGTGCGCTATCACCGAGATCAAGTATCTCGACCCCCAAGATCTCAAGTCATTGATACTCCGGTGCTAAACAGGGGGAATCATCTTGCTGAACCTCTTGCATCGATCCAGCCCTTGGTGTCAACCCCATCATCAACTTCAATACCCTCTTTCACACCAAGACTACGACACGTACCAGAAAAGACTAAACTATTTGGCCAAACACACTGGCTTCACACTGCAGAAAAGGTAAGCTTCCAACACCAACTACAACCCGATACTAATGCCTCTATAGTTTCCTGTCTCTGGAAACTTTCACCCTGTCGAGATCGAGCCATCATGGGAGGACGCAAAGTCCGACTTCTATGATGCTCTGAAAGAAGCTCGTACTTTACGATTCGGCCTCAAAAAGCAGTATTCGCCTACACTCGATCAGCCTATCCAGAACTTGCGAGACACTCTCCCAACCAAAGCAGTCTGTGACGAACTCGTTGCTTGCTATCTCCGTACACTCGAGCCTTTGTATCGCATCATCCATATCCCTTCTTTCCGGAGGGAATATGATCGAGTTTGGGGAGGTGACCAGACAACGACCGTGCCGACTGTTTTCCTTATGAAGCTGACCTTGATTCTGGCTCTTGGAACCACGTTTGCCAACTTTGACAGTGAAGCTGAGATAAATCACTTATGGCGACTCGCGCAGACGTGGATACAGAACGCACAATGGTGGCTCACAGGGCCAAGTGAAAAGACGACATACAATCTCGATGGCCTGCAGGTGTTTTGCTTGCTGATACTTGCTCGCCAAACGACCTTCAACTGCCGTGGAGCAACTTCATGGCTCTCCTCCGGCTCACTCTTGCGAGCCGCCATCACCATGGGCCTTCACCGCGACCCTAAGTTGTTTCCCGGCCTATCGCTTTTCCAAAAAGAGTTTCGTCTTCGACTTTGGGCTACTGTATTGGAGTTGGCGGTGCAGTCATGTCTAGATCTTGGCCTACCACTACACCTTTCTGAGGGAGACTACGATGCTTCTACTCCATCCAACTTTGACGACTCTGATCTTGAGTCTACCTCCCAACAGACACCAAAGCCCGCGGATACGTTTACAGATTCATACCTGCAGATAATGCTGACGAGATCTCTACCTTTGAGAGTCGATGTGATACGACTGCTAAACGACTTTCGACACGAGAAGACATATGAAAAGGCCTTGGCTATAGGATCACAACTGCGCATGGCGTGCCGAGATGTAGCTGCATTCTTCCATGCAGCTAAGGAGAACGAAGATACCCCCAGGCAGGGCTCGAGTCTTGAGGCGAATGAGTTTCATCGTAAGATGATTGATATACACCTGCGCCGCTTCATCATGTTCCTCCACCGCGACTTTATGCTCCAGGCTAGAGCTGATCCCAGATTTTACCTCTCTCGGAAGGTGTGCGTAGAGGCTGCTTTGGTCATCGCATCTGGCTGCAAGGGCGCTGACCTGAACATACCTCTCCAACTGTGGGATGACATGTCCCGTCTATCCTTCGTGGGACGGGGTATCTTTAAGTGCGCATTGAGCTTTGATGCCATGCTCATCTTGGCCCTCGAGGTCATTACTGATCTCCAAGATGAGTCAAGCCCAAGCCATGAATCCGAAGTCCTCAGTGACTTGGCCAAAGCCACTCGTGCTCCTCTGATCCAGATTCTCGAAGAGATATATGTGCAGCTTCGTTGTCTCATTGTAAGAGGCAATATGAGCCTCAAGAGACTTCTATTCTCAAATGCTCACTTGGCCCATATTCGAGCACTAGAAGTGGGTCGACCAGTAAAGGCAGCTGTGTACGAAACTATAACATCGACGTTACATGATTGCGTTGAGATGCTGCGTGAAGTCCAAGCGGCCACAACACCGCATGAGTCGACAATGACCTCGGAAAGCATGAACACCGACTTTCTCGGTACAGATTTGTTTTCAAATGTGAGTAGTCATGTCATGCAAGAAGGACTTTCTAACAGTGTGGATCAGAATAGCCTTATGGAGTGGGATATATCGGACCTTCTAGGGTTCCCTACTGCAGGTCGAGATGGTCAGTCTCAATGGCCAGTTATTAACTGATGAGTTTCCACTACACGGAGTATCGTAAAACCTCGGGCGTAGGAGAGTTATCTACTTTATACCAGAGTGTCTATGAAATTCTATTAGTTCAAATAGAAAGACTGATACTCTTGGACCAATACTTTACAGTTATAATCATATATATCAAATAGAACGAGATTTATTAAGATATTTCAATCGCTAATTAAAGCTATTATGGTTGATATCTCACATCCGGCCACTTTATCACAAAACAATCACAATCATCAAAATAGAACAGCAATGACAAGGTATCTGTGTCATTAATCGTTGTAATATGCATCATAAGTACCTTGCATTGCTTGCGTGCTGACCCATTCCTGGCTTGCCAAGCCTCTCATGAACCTCGTCTCCAGTTCCTGCGGATCCTTATGCCAATCGCAGGCATAGTCACAGTTGGGCGTACTTGTTTCGCCAAAATATTTACAAATCGTGGCGTGACGGCACTTGTCAGTGTCCTCACAGTACTGAGCCAGAGCCTGAAGACTTTTGAGCCTTGCTATCTGGTTGGTTTCCTCTTTTGAATCAGATCTTATCATCCGCATGACCCGCTCCAGATCTTCCCGGCTGTAATACAAGAAACAGTAACTCGCATTGCCATCTCGGCCTGCTCGGCCTGCTTCTTGGTAGTAGCCTTCGAAAGACTTGGGGATGCGCCAGTGAACCACAAAGCGTACGTTGTTCTTGTCAATACCCATACCGAAAGCGGTTGTGGCAACGATAATATCGTAACCAGGGACGTTGTTGATCCATTTGGAGAGGGTCTCTTCTTTGACTTCCTTGGAAAGCTTGGCGTGAAAAGGCCTGGCTCCAATACCTTCGTCGCGAAGGGCGGCTGAAAGGGATTCACATTCGTCTCTGGATATGGTGTAGATGATACCGGGAACACTTTCGATTCTTTCGTTCACTTGCTCGAGCTCTGCTTTTCTCTCGTCGGCCTTGCGGCGATCGTATACACCTTTGATCCACCGCAGAAAGTCACTTAGACGGTCTCCCTCGTCTTTGGTGTATCGAATCTCGAGATGTAGATTTTGCCGTTGGGGGTTCATCAAAAACTCCTTTGTTTTTTCAGGAGTCTTGTCAAGTTTGAGAATAGAGAGCACGTCCTGACGAACCTGAGGGTTTGCAGTCGCAGTAAGACACATGATTGGCACATCTGGAAAAGTGTCTCGAAACCATGACAGTCGTTTGAAGTCTCTTCGAAAGTCATGGCCCCATTCTGATATGCAGTGAGCTTCGTCGATAGCAATACGAGCAAGCTCCTTTTGCTTGTAAACTAGTTGCAGGCGTTCACGAAATCTTGGGCTAGAGCATAGTTCGGGTGTAACGTAAAGTAAGCGAGTCCTTGGATGGCCACTCTCAAGGTCACGCTCGATGCGTTGCTTATCGGGATAGGGTGTGATGCTATTGTAGGCATTGGCTTCGATGCCAGAAGCTTTGAGCGCTTCGACTTGATTTATCTAGTAGGGGTTAGAGATTTCGAGCGATCACGGGCCCGACGTTCTCACCATCAAACTTAGGAGGGGAGACACAACGATGGTAACTAGATTGGTGGTTAGTCGAAAGTATATGCAGTATAATGAACATGCGACTTACTGCCTTGGTCGATGACTGCTGGTAGTTGAAAACATAGACTTTTGCCAAAGGATGTGGCTGCTTGGACGTATACATCATAGCCATCAAGGGCAGCTTCAATAATTTCACGCTGGTGAGGTCTGAAGATGAGGCCTGTTAGACGGACGCAAGTAAAAGCATATAAAAGTCATTAGTATACCTGAAATCTTCCTTGTGAAACTGTCGTCGAAGTGTAAAGCCTATGTCGGTGCATGAATTTGTTCTTTTCAGTGGAGGCATTGCGCCTGCATGAACTGGTTGGTTGAAGACCGTGAACCGATGTTGATGGTATGGAGGTTACTATGCAAGTACGCAACTTATGCAGCAAGTGCATCAACTCATGATGGGTCAAAATAAGGGCGGGCCTTTCTCCAGGCACTTTTAGCGACAATGATTGACACTGATTTTTGCTGTTGTCGTTTTAGTTCAGTGATGCAAGCTCACTGACTTACAGTATAGAGTTGCAACCGGTAGCCGGGGGATTTGTTATGATGATCTGTTTCAACTCTGGGCAAGGTCCAAATACAAGCTCGCCGGATCAACACTGTAACTGTATGTAGGTAGCTTGACCTATCACTTGTTTCGACGATACCCCAGCAAATGCAACGAACAGAGTTTGGGGTCACGTGGTGTTCTGGTTGTGTACCTGGGCAGTTTGATATTGATTTATTACTCGACAATGAACAACAAATTACTAAGATACCAAATCGCCAGAAAATGCTAATACCAGCGTCATACTACGTCGTATCTTACAAACTCAATTGCTATTCCTATTTTCTGCGGCACGAACGCTCAGAACGAGATGGTGTGATATGAAAAGAACAACTTTTTGCTCTTGACTGGCTTTACGGTAAACCCACCAGGGCTAAAGTCAGCGTCAGCATTACCCTTATGGTGCGGTACCTTGCATTACTCGCCGTAGGCTAGGACAGGGGGTTCCCACTCCGAGACAAGAGAAGACAGCCAGACATGCTCTTAGCCGGCCCTCCTAAGGGAAAGCCATCCCGCCCAACAATTGTGTTGACGAAGGCTTTGCCGTTTCATAGGTCATGGTAGCCCCTCGTTAAACCACTTGAGACCGTGTTGATTCTGGCAGCTTTCGCCTCGCCTCGTGTTGAAGCTAGGACTTGGTGCTGCATGTGTCAGTTGGCTAAGCATGTCACTTAGTGCGTCTCTCCTATTCAGCCGACCTGAAGCTATCAGCAGAGCCAGGAGTTATCTCTGATCTGTCCCTATTACCGTCCCTATCTGCGAGAGCATGGGCTCAAATTCATCTAGACTTTTTCATTCTCACACCGAGGTTGCAAGCTTGCTCCTAAACTCATACTGTGCACTGGTGGCTTGTGCACCAGCCACTCAGAGATTCAACAGGCATGCGGAAACGTGCCTGTTAGCGAACAGGCGCTGGGAAAAAAGGTTTCTGGGGTGAGGTCCTAGCGGAGTCTACAGCACCTTGAGCCTCCAGACCGGCTGCCCCGCACTGTGTTTCACTCTGCGACCCACCCAACCATCGCTGTTGGCGCTGAGGCCCCAGATGCGTGCTGACCAAAACACTTTCATGGATTCTTACCCCTATCTGATACGCTATCCCCTATCCAAGCATGAGACCAGGGACTGTCAGGGGTGATTGGAGGATGTTGGTAAAGAAAATAGAAAGATGATTAAAGTGCAACTCAAGATATGACCAAGTTAGCCAGACCTGGAGCAGATATTCTTTGTTTCTGTGCCTTATTTTAGCCCAGATTATTCCACTGATGCGCTACGTAAGGTGCGGTGCAGTGCAGAACAGTGGCCAACTCCATTGGCTGTAGCATGTTCCTGAACATCGCCTGTTGATCGAGCTCTTACACTTTCCATCTTTGTTTGACTTGACTCTGTTTTGAGTTTTTGATATTCAGAGCCCGTCCACCTCCAACAGACAAGGTCTAGGGGAGAATTAACGGGGGCCATCCCAGTTATTTTTCACCACCCTTACCATCTAGACCATACTAGAGGTAACCTACCTTCCAGTACCTTACCTTCACCTTTCCAAAGACGGAATCTCAGCCCGATCTCATCGCCTCCCGAGTCTGTATCAGCTCATAGCGGCACATCTGACAACATTTCTCCTTCTTTGATCCTTCTCTACGATTTCTGTCTTTGGTTTATCCTCATCCAACCAATATCCATCAGTCATCTCGAGCCTAGCGATACAACAACAGCACGGTCGACCAACCCGCACCTCGATACAAACAGGCCGAAACCTGAGCAACGCGCTGCCTCCTGGCTTTGATCGAACTTATAATCATGACCTTATCGAACTCGTCGCCGACACAGCCTTGATTGGCCTCAACACCAGAAACATCGATTGCAGGCTTGGCTCAGGCTGAGACAAACGAGCCTCGGTTTGCGCCTGCGCTTTGGTCGAAAAGACAACCGCAGACACAGCAACAGAGGGGCTTCTGAAACGTTCTATCCTTCAAGAATCGACACATCGTCATCCAGAATTCCAACGACCTCCCCTTCGATCGGTTTCTCCACCGGCGCGCCCTCCCCACGTTTCCTACTTGAGCCGCGCATTCCTCATACCTGACCGTTCGCAATGGAGCGGCCAGACCGACACGCCGGCTCGTCAGTCGGTTCTGCATCACAGGCTTCAATTCCAAGAAGCTTGCCCGAAAACCATACATCTGGACGACGTCCAGTGCCAAATTCAGCTGCCACCTCCAACGGCCCGCCACTACCACCTCCTATTCCCAGCCTGCGCAGTGTACCCTCCAGTTCATCTCTTTCTGCCGCCGGTATGTCGGCAGCTCAGGTCATTAGTCTCGCGCGCGAGGCGATGCAAAATGCAATCGAAACCGAGAGCCAAGCTGCCGATCCAGGTGCTGTTGGCACAGGACTCAGAACCGGAGTTACCATTGACCTGAGCCGCAAAGGCATCCAGAAACTACCGGACGAGGTTGTCGACATTGTTAAGGGTGAACTGGAACGATCTGCTTCAGGTGCATCTGCAGCCTCGCGGCCTGATGCCGATACTTATACAGTCTCCAGACTGGCATTGTCTCATAACCAACTGACGACACTCCCGGCTCGCTTCTCAGAATGTGCTTCATTGCGATATCTTAACATCCGAGGCAACCAGATCAAAGAATTTCCTATGCCTGTATATCTCCCTTCCCCGTTTGCCTTTGATAATCTCTAACAATGTTGCTAGTTGTGTGACTTGAAATCTTTGGAAATCCTTGACCTCGGCCGAAACCAACTTCGAATTCTTCCTGCAGACATTGCGAGACTCTCATCACTGAAAGTGCTATCCATTCCCAAGAACCAAATACGGGAGCTCCCGCTTTGCATTGCCGACATGGGGTCGCTCCAGGTGATTAAGTTTGAGGGTAACCCTATTAACTTTCCACCTCGAGATGCAATACAAGTGCAAGCCGCGAGTCCCCCACATGAAGGCGTCCAAAAAGACAACGAAGTGACGGAGGTGGCGGTGACATTACAGATCAAACGTTATCTTAAGCAACACATGAACGGCCGGTCAGAATCCGACAACACAGGAGATGAGTCGAGTGAAGGTGCAGAAACCCCACGGTATCCCCTGAAGAGAGTTGCAAGTGGACGGTTCCCTGTCAAAGTAAGTGGCGCCGACTTGCCCGATATCCGGTCTCCCAACATCGGGTCACGCGCCCCCCCGATACCATCACGGTCACATTACCGTGGGCTTTCCCAGCAAAATAGTGCTTTTCGACGACCCGGAGTCATGCCTTTGACAATCGGAAATGTCAATGAGCGTGTACGAAGCAATTCCGAAAGCTTACTTAGAGCGGAGCGGTCGGAAAGTCGTAGCAGACGCATGGGAATTGTCTCAAGAAAGCCGTCCGACCTCGGTACTCTTGATGAGATGCAAGTCAACAACCGCTTTAGCCACTATCGTGGTTTGAGCCATGGCTCTGCCATGCAAGGCAATCAGGCAACGACCAAGAGCCCTGCAACACCGACAGAGCCATACCTCGCGCGTCCGATTTACGTGAGACGTCTTTCAGTTCTCCCCGAGCGAAGGCGGGAGTCGAAAGTGTACGACCCAGTTATTGAAGGAGCAAAAGGGATCCTATACTCTGTCTTTCAGATCCATCCAATGATCCAGATGTTGATGAGCTTAACCAGCGACGGATCCGCCAAGCGGTCCAGTCTCGAGATCGTATTTTACAATACCAACTCTCATGTTGAGGAATTGGAACAGGAGATTCAAAAGCACGAGAACGCCTTTGCTGAGATTGACGATCATTCGCAGCGAGAAAACGAAAACGTGCAGCGGGCTTGCCAGACTCTGGTTAGCGCATACGGTCACGTATGTACCCTTCTGGCGGACAACATTGATACGTTTGTCAACAATGGAGATGCTCGATACATTCGGACGCTCCTGATGTCACTCTACAATAGTATAATGGAACTTCGCGTGACACTGTCATCTGTCAGCGCTGAGGATGGCCGGCGACAAGCAGCATCCAAGGGTGATCAAACGGGCCAGCGCACTATCAGAGCACATGCACGAGAACCGTCCGTCACTCCGACTGTTGGTAGGCCAACTGGAGCTCGCAACCGCAATGGCACGTTGGTCAACCCCCCGGTTAATCTGCGTGTCAGTACCGATGTTCCAGTGCATACGCCTCTTTCTGCCACATATCTCAACGGCAACGGGCGCACCGCCACCCTTGCCTCGGCCACCCCTCGATCAGGAGAGTCTTTCTCGTCTATTGGTAGCCGTGGGATGCCTTCCGAGTTCACGGAAGAGGACCGACAGTTCGAGAGAATCTTCCTCTCTCTACAAAGATCAACCGATCTCGTCATGGGAACACTGCCAAGTTTCCACGCGCAGCTGGCAGGTGGCTTAAGAAATGCCATGTATCAACGGACTCCAGAAAGTGTAATTCAGCATTGGAAAGCCTTGATTTCCATGTGTGGTCAAGTCATTCAGCAGACGGAGATCCTCAAACATAGGCTATCACTCATCAAGCTCAAGGAGCCGGGGGTTCGAACCCAGGCGAGCTTCTGGAGTCTTTGCAGTAACTTCAGTCATTCCTGGGCGGATATGATCTCTCAGATCAAGTACGGTCCCAACAGTGTGCCGCTTCCACCTGATACCAGGGCACGCCTGCGACCGATTCAACAGAGTATCAAGGAGACCAGCAACATTATCTTCAAGTCGCCTTGGCATTATCTCTTCCACCAGTCTGGCTCTATGAATGGACAGTCTCCGTACCCTCGTGGTATGTCACCAACTCAAGTCCCAATCACACCACAAAGTGCGGCCTTGGGCCCTGCAATGCAGGCGACAGTTCCCTTGACACCGCAAAATAGTGCTTTCGCGGCAGCATTTCATGGCAACGTATTTGACCGGGCCGATGCCCTCATGGCTAACCCAGGCATCTCCATGGGACGTAACGGAGTATTTGGCAAGGGCCATATGGGATTCAGCTCACTGTCTTCCCTGTCTTCCATGTCCTCAGACGAGGGTATACTTCCCACTCATGGGCCACTCGGACCAGTGCCCCTTCGCCTTAACGGGAGTAAGGTTGCATTTTAGATCATAGAGCCGGGCCTCTATTTGGATCTCAAAATTGATACTAGGTGCCTAGTGCACATACGATTGTCCTTTGCATAAGCGGAGAGGAGGAAAATTTGGGGTTTTTTTTTTTTTTACTTACCTATCGAGGCTTTTTTGAACCGGCGTATGAAGGATTGAACATGCGTCCGGCAGCCATTCCTTTACCGCATAGCCTTGGCGTTCGGGTTGTAGCTGCTTTTACATGCCAAAATCCAGGGATCCTGGAAGTTTATCTGCATTGAATTTTTTCGAGTCGGGAGGATGCACCGGTTGCGCATGGGTATAATGTTAAGAAATGTCCTCTTGGTGGAGCAAAAACTGGGAGGAAACGCCCCGTGATGGTTAACAAAAGGCCTCTGCCAATATAGATATACGGAATCAAGGGATTGCCATGGGCTGGAAGGTATGGTTTATGGCAGAAGGATGTTTCACTGTACACTAGCATATAACGAATCTAATGCTCCTGACATCGTCCTTCACAAGTGTTGATCTTTGGTGCAAGTTGAGAACTGTAGACATTTGCTTGATAGACAAAAACTTGCTAGGTTCTTATCTTTCGTCGCTCGAAGTCACAATAAACAAGGTACTCTGTTATTCTTGTATATCCATACTGGGTTGCACCACACCATGATAGTCAGATCCCATGATCTTAGACACCAGCCGCATGATAGACCCAAGTGTAACTCAACCCCACCAGCATGCAGTGTAAGGTATCAGCAGCATGAAACGGCCAAGCTACATCTCTTCTTATCATCTATAAACCAATTACCACGAACTGATCAAGTTCATCATGTCAACTACAGCGGCCACTTCGGCGCCTCACCAACAGCCCACCTCTACAGCCCCCGCCACAGGCTCCTCGTCATCCTCGCCCTCTTCGCTCTCCCCTCGGCCGCCGACATCTCCTCCTCCCACTATCGCATCTCCCTCTTCGTCTTCACTCTCGCTCCCACTGTAGCTGCCACACTCGCTGCAGCTACAGCTCCGATCGCTATTCGCCAACCTAACCGTCTCCTCAAGAACGAGAAAGTCACGCTCCAGCACCTCAGCCCAGTTCTGCACCTTACCCAGCTCCTTGAGCCTGCGCGCCGCCGCATCC